>JAASGD010000233.1:0-29774 GCA_023334115.1 Globisporangium megalacanthum
TAGAGCTGTCAACGTTTGGACAAACATTGGGCAAACATAGCCAAACGTACAGCTGTAGAGCTGTCAACGTTTGGACAAACATTGGGCAAACATAGCCAAACGTACAGCTCTACCAAGGACAGACATGTATTCATCCTGACCTCTACGAGCGACACAAAATTATTTTGGTTTTCATAAAAATCGAGAAAAAGCACCAAAAAATCAGCTTTACATTTTGTTGTGGTTGCCCGAAGGCGAGCCGAATGGTCAAATGTCAGAAAATAAGTTCAGCATCGCTAGACCATCTAAAATTCCGGTAAAGCTCATGAAAATTCCAGGGAATATGTTCTATTTTAGGCTTTTTGTAAACTATTTTTTTATAAAGCTCGCAGTTTTGAAAAAACCAACGAGCAGAGTCCGAGCAAGCAGACAAGCAGTCCAGTCGGTCGCCATGAAGCTCGTGCGGTGCGTGTGCGAGCGGCGCTGCACGCGCCCCTCTGTGTGTCCATTCGCTGTGACCGTTGGGTTGCTGCGTTGTTGTGATGCGTACTGCGTCTCACACCCGCGCGCCTGGCTGTGTCCCACCTACAGGTTCCTCATGAAGCTCTCGAACGAGACGGTGACGATCGAGCTCAAGAACGGCACAATCGTCCACGGGACCATCACTGGTGCGGCTCTTGCGTGCTTCGCGTGTTCGTATGGTGGTGTAAGCACGCGCAAGTCGACTCACTCACTCATGCCCTCTCGCACTCTCGCTCCCAGGCGTGGACATCAGCATGAACACCCACCTCAAGGCGGTAAAGATGACTGTGAAGGGCAAGAACCCAGTGAGCCTCGACTCGCTCAGTATCCGCGGCAACAACATCCGGTACTACATCCTCCCCGACTCGCTCAACTTGGACACGCTGCTGCTCGACGACACGCCACGGGAGAAGGTGAAGGCGGGCGCGCCGGCGGCAGGCGGGCGTGGACGTGGCCGTGGACGTGGGCGGGGACGCGGGCGACCGTGATGCGTGGCCTGCGCTCGAGAGCAGTGGCGCTACTAGCAGCAGGCGTGACACGCACGTGGTAGCTACTCCCGTGCGTGTAGAGGGAAGAGAGAGCGGCAAGAGGAGGCCACCAAGGCGGTGGTGGCGGTAGTAGAGAGGAGCGAGTAGCGGACGAGGAGATAGGAGGAGCGAGTAGCGGACGAGGAGATAGGAGGAGCGATTAGCTGGTACACGATTCGTTTCGGTGCGCGTGTGCAGCTGGCGTCTCTGCCGCTCTGCTGGGCCATGCAATAAACGTCGCGTTGCACCAGTACGGTACTTGGATCTTTGGATGGCGGGTGGTGTGCTGTCTGCCACCCAAAGTCTCTTGCTGCGTCAGCTGACGCTGCTGCTGGCGTCGTCCAAGGCGCTGGTTGGTGCGAAGGCGTCGCCCGCTATCCGAGTCAGCTGCTTCTCTTTTGTAGACGACTGGAGGCACATGGGTGCCACTGGATCGTTGCGTCCTCGTCGAGAGCAATTTGCTCTCGAATGTGGATAATGATAAAATCAAGGACCTATTGACACCAGTCACTCGACTGCTTGCATACAAATACAAGTCATAGCGAACAGCTCCACTTCACGCACACACGCACCATGACCACCAAGCGCGACTCGGACGACGCCACCGCTGACTCGGACGCCACCAAATTCCTCGAAGAAGCGCAGCGTGCAGTAGACTTTACGTTCGCGCCGACAGTAGTGCTGCCGGGTGATGACGTGACGGCTGCGCTCACGAAGACTGCTCGCCGCGTGAAGCTCGGTACGTGTGGTCGTGTTCTGTCCGTGTGCACACAGCTGCACTGGCACAGTCACTCTTGTGGGTAGACAAGTGGCTAACAGACACTGACTGTCGTGCGTTAACAGGCGCGGGGCTCAAGCAGCTCGCGGACCAGCGCATTGTGTGCACGAACGCCGGCGTCCTGCGCTACCGGCCCGCGAACCGCTACTGGGTCGACTACAACTACAAGCGAGTGCGTGGCGACTGCAAGCAGCCGTGGCTAGCTATGTAGTGGTGGCTCCTGTCTTATGGTACCTCCCGTTCTCTCTCGTAGTATGCAGCGTCACTGGACGACAACGTGATTGGTGTCGTCACGGACCGCAACGCGGAGCTCTACCGCGTCAACATTGGCGCTGCGTACGTGTATTGCGTCATCATTCCTTGCGTCGGACAAGGCCCTGGTCGTAGCTTCACGTACGCTCACAGAGTGTATGCGTGCCCCTATCGACAGGTCGAGCGTGACACTCGGTGCGCTGGCGTTCGACGGCGCCACGAAGCGGAATCGCCCGAGCCTCCGCATTGGCGCTCTCGTGTACGCGCGCGTGAGTAAGACGCACCGAGACTTGGAGCCCGAGATTACGTGCGAAGGTGCGGCGTATGCCAAAATGATGACGCAAGCATGGGGAGGGAGGAGCCTGACCGACACACTTTGGTCTCGTAGCCCCCGCGACGTTGAGCAAGAAGGACTGGATGACTGGCCTCGCAGTCTACGGCGAGCTCAGTGGCGGCTACGTGTTGAAAACGTCGGTGGGGCTCGCGAAGCAGCTGTTGCGGGAAGACTGCGCCGTGCTCGCGGCCCTGGGCCAGCGTGTGGCGTTCGAAGTCGCCGTGGGCGTGAACGGCGTCGTGTGGGTCCACTCGCGCTCGACCAAGAACACGACGATCGTGTGCAACGCCATTTTGAACGCCGAGGCGCTGAGTGCGAGCGAAGTGGACGTGATGGTCACTCGGCTCGCAGCGGAAGCCGACGACGTGTGAGTGATTGTCACGATAGTGAGGACGAGGATCAGATCGATCTCCATCCCATATCCAAATAGAGACATCAGAGGGCCTTCTTGTCCATCCTGGAGCCCATGTGAGCTCCGAGTGAGCACTGGATGTGGTGGGTGGGTGGTTGGCTTGGGGGTCGCATTCGCAGATGCGCTCAGCTGCACAGAAGCCAGCGGCTGTTCACACGTAACCACCCCCGCCTTCTCTCATACTAAGTACGATGATGTCGCTGTCGGACGACGCGCGTGGGATGATCGTCCAGGAAGAGCGGGAGCTGCGGCGCGTGTTCGACCACTTGGCGTCGTACCGGACAAAGAAGAAGCTCACGGCGGCCGTGAGCGCAAGCAGAGACCGCAAGCAGCGGCTCGAAGCGAGCAAAGCGAACCCCGACGTGGCGCCTGTGCTCACGGACAAGGGCGTCAAGATGGCGCGCGAGGAGATCGAGGACGAGCTCCGGCGGCTCGAGCTCAGCATCGACAAGGCGAGTGCGGAGCTGAGCGCAGTCCAGAGCAGCGCCAACAAGCTCATTAAGAGCGAGGACCTCTACGGCGCGATCAAGGCGCTCGGCAAAGTGTGTTCGAAGAAAGAGATCAGCGACATGGTGTGGGAGGCCGACGAGAACCTGGACGGCGCAGTGGACTGGGACGAGCTGCGCGCCATGTTCAACCGCAACCTGCTCGACAAGACGGAGCTCGAGCCCGTGAACCTCTTCCACGTTGTGCAGTTCATGACGTACGACAAGAAAAACAGCGGCACCATCACAGCGGACGACACAATGGCGATCCTCTTTGCGCGCTACGGCCAGTCGCAGCTCGAGATGCGCATGAAGCAGCTCTTTGGCGACAGCGACGAGCTCTCGTTCGTCCACTACCTCGAGCGCGTCAGCAAGCAGCGGCGCTCGCACGCCGACGCGCGCGCAAAAGCGTGAATGCGCTGCTGGTTGGACTTAATACTTAAGTATCAAAAACTGCCACTTGAAGTCAGTTGGCTCCCGCCACCACCCAATTCCACCACAAATCACAAACCTCAACACGTTGCAGTTCGCATTAGTGAGTGGCATCAATAGGTCGGATCGGGTCGGGTCGCAAAGAGATGCACGACACACTACTGCGCTCGCTCAACCGACCGACCGACGGATGGACGACTGGCGCTCAGCACGTCTCCTACAGACGCGGGCCTCGAGAAGCAGACAGACGCCGCGCACTCGCACTTAACCGAGCGTGAGCCCAAGCCCAAACTTGTGCGAGTCGCCCTCAAAGTTCTTGGCGTCCACGTGCACGCTCGTCGTGAGCGTCACAAACGGGCGGACCTTCTGGATCGACGCGAGCGAGACGAAGCCCTCCGAGTTGATCTTGCCGGCGTACGTCGTGTCCGCGTCGACCTTGTACCGGCCGCCAATCGTGAGGCTGTTCGACGCCGACTTGAGGTCGTAGTCGAGCACGGCCGCGTAGATCGTGTGCGGCGACACCTTGTGGTGGAACGAGGCCGCGAGCGCGCCAAAGTTCTTCTTCGTCACGACCGCCGTCGCAAAGTCGCCGCCGACAAACGCGACGCCAACGTTGTGCTCCGTGAGCGCCGACTTGTCGACGCTGAACGCCGCCTGGCCGCCCACGAGGAACTGGTCTTGCTTGAACACGCCGGCCGCCTTCACGACGTTGCTCACAAAGTCCGCTTCCGAGTGGACCGAGAACTTGTCCTGCTTGTACTCGGCGCCGAGCACGCCGACCTGGCGCGCGCTCGCGTTCTTCGCGACCGAACCGTCTTCGAGCTTGAACGTCAGGTTCAAGCCCTTCGTGAGCACGTTCGGGAGCTCGGCCTCGGTCACAAGGCGGCCCTGCGTCGTCACCTGCAGCTTCTTGAACACCACGCCCGAGCTCTCGTGCGTGAACCCGCCCGCGACCTTGGCCAAAATCGCCTTGTTGCTGCTCAGCGCGCCTTCGGTCGTGAACGTCACGCCGTTCGCGGCCTTGCTCTTCACCTTGAGCTTGCGCGAGAAGTCGTAGTCGTCGTTCAGCGTGTCCGCCGCCGTCTTGGCGAGGTCCTTGAAGAGCGGCGTGGCCATCGTGCTGTTTGTGTGGGTGGTCGGAACTTCTGCTGGACTGAAGGGGGGAGCTTCTCGAATGCGTGAAAACGAGCGGCAGCATTCGTGCCACACCACATTTACATGACGGACCTGTTGAATAGCGTTTTGTTGGCCTATGCAAAAGCATTTAATGACGCAGCCACATGACTTGCATGACGCCGTTGCGTTATGCCAGCCTTTGAATGGCGTGCAATGGACTGCGCAACGCAAGCAGTCTTGACTGCTTGCGTTACTTGGCTATGTTCTTAGCTGCAGCAGTCGGTGTTGTCCTGCTGGTTGTGCGTGCTCAATCAACACAAGATCCTCCATGAGCCATTGTTCTGTGAACAGTACTAACTCATGATTTTAATCGGCATTGATTCGCTAAAAATCAACGAAACAAGTGAGTCAGTAGTCGTGTGATTCGCTGTTAGTCGCCCGCTTCCCGTTGATTCGCTAATATGACGCCAGTTGAAGGTTGAAGAATCTTCCTGAATTCGCACTTAAACGGAGTGCGCGTCGTTTTTCAACGCACACTTTACCGCCCCTCAAACAAATCACTCATTCGCAAACAAACGCACCAGCAGCTCCAGCTCTCTTCCTTTCCGTACCCTCCGTCACTCACTATGGTCGTTCTCTACAAGGACCTCGCGAAGACCGCGGAGAACACGCTGAAGGACGACTACGACTTCTCGCGCAAGCTCAAGATCAAGACGAACGCGTCGAACGGCGTGTCGTTCACGACCGAGGGCGAGATGAGCAGCAACAAGTCGATCCTCGCCAAGCTCTCGGGCTCGTTCGCGCACAGCCAGTCGGGCGTCGTCGTCAAGAAGCTGCAGGTGACGACCCACGGCCGCCTCGTCACAGAGGCCGAGCTCCCGAACGTCTTTACGCACGGCCTCAAACTCACCGCAAAGCTCGAAGACGGCTCGGTTGCGAAGAACGCGAGTGCGAAGCGCGTCGCTGTCGTCGGTGCCGAGTACGTGCAGAAAGCGTTCTCGATCGAAGGCTCTGCGGACGTGGGCACGAACACGCTCCGCCAGTCGGCGGTCTACGGCGTCGACAATGTGCTCGTTGGTGCGCAGGCCGCGTTCTCGCTCGACAAGTCGACGTTCACGGACCACAACGTGGCGGCGAGCTACGTGGGCGGGGACTTTACAGCGACGCTGCAGACGAAGAAGAAGTTGAACGCTGTCTCGGCTTCGTTCTTCCACCGGCTCTCGAAGGACACGATCTACTCGGCGGTGTTTGACTACGACCTCAAGTCGGGCGCGAACCACCTCGTGGTCGGCGGCCGCTACAACGCGGACCGCTTCACGACGTACGCCGGCAAAGTCGAGTCGGACGGCCACGTGTCGCTCGTGCTGCTGCAGAAGATCCGCCCGTTCCTCACGCTCGCGACGACGGCGCACATTGATGCCAAGAACTTTGAAGGCGACTCGCACAAGTTCGGACTCGGGCTCACGCTCGGTTAAGTGCGATCGAACGTGGCCCTCGCGCTGGCTCAGCAGGGGTGTGGCTGTGGCTGCTGGCTAGCGATGGATCCGCCCGTCCGTAGACTTTGCTCTCGTTATTGAACGTGCACAGCGTCATTCGTCCGACGCAGTTTGCAGTAAACAAGGACGACGTGTCCATTCGAATGCAACCTTGAACGTGTTGATATGCGCTGTCGTCGTGAAAGCCGTCGCATCGACGCCAGTTCTGTTGCAAGAAGTTAGATTGCATGGCCAAGGGCCACAAATCGAAATTGGCCAAAATATTTGGCTATCAACTCAAGCTTGCAAATGTTTTTGGATTCTCGAATCCAAACCCACGCATTTTTGCATTCGAATCGAACCGACGCCTGAAAAGCACCACGAGAAGCAAGTGCAGGATGAGCACCGAGACCGACCGCTTCGATGCGCTCCTCATGAACGTCGCGCAGACGCAGCGCGGCATCGAGCCGCTGCTGGACACGGTGTTTTCGTTCCTGCGCCGCAAGACGGACTTTTTCACGGGCGCGAGCGCTGAGACGATTGAGAGCACAGTGCTCCAGAGTGTGCGCAAGCAGGCGCAGTTAGCGGACGAAGCGAAGCAGCGCAAGCGCCGCGAGGACGAGCAGCGGCGCAAGAAAGAGCTTGCAGCAGCAGAGCAGAAGCGCCAAGCGGCCGAGAAGGAGGCAGCCGCAGCAGCAGCGGCCGTCGTGCCGCGTTTTGAGGAGGTGACAGAGGACGATGGCGTCACGGAGGTGACAACGGCTCCAGCTCCAGCGCCAGTTCCTCCAGTTGCTGCAGCAACCGACGCGAAAGAGAGCGGCGACGACGACGAAGAGGACAGTGGGCCACGTACGACGCTCCATTTGTGGCTTGTTGGTGTTCTGTTCGTTCTGGAACAGGTGATGATTGATTCATAGTGTGTGGTACTGACGACCTTCCTCTCTGTATACCTGTGTGTGTGGCTGTGTGTATACTCAGCACCTGTCGGGAACGGTGGCACGACGGCCACGTACTCGTGGACGCAGACGCTTCAGGAGGCGCAGGCGAGCTTCCCCGTCCCCGCCGGCACGAAATCGCGGCAGGTGGACGTTGTGATCACTGCGACGAAGCTCCGCGTGGGGCTCAAAGGCAGTGCGCCGCTCGCGGACGGCGCGCTGTTTAAAAAGGTGAAAGTGGACGACAGTTTCTGGACGCTCGAAGACGGCAACCGCGTGTGCGTGTACTTGCAGAAAGAGAACCAGATGGAGTGGTGGAAGACGATCGTCCAAGGCGACGCAGAGATCGACACGAAGCGAGTGCAGCCAGAGAACTCGAAGCTCGGCGACCTCGACGCGGACACGCGGCAGACGGTGGAGAAGATGATGTTTGACCAGCGCCAGAAAGCGCTCGGGTTGCCGTCGAGTGACGACTTGCAGAAGCAGAGCGTGCTCCAGAAGTTCATGGCCCAGCACCCCGAGATGGACTTTAGCAACGCCAAGATCAACTAGCGCACTCACACTGGAAGCCAGTAGGGGGGTTACTGTGCATGAGAACGCAAGCAAGCAAGCGAGCGAGTGAGAGAGAGAGAGTGGATGGAAGGGCGTGGGCTGCTTGGACTTGTGTTTCTTTGCTCTTTACCTTGTCATGCTCATGATGAGAGGGATGTGATTGATTGAATCATAAAGATACTTTTTAGTATTGGGACACTCACTCACTGTCCACAGAGCAGATAAGAATACATGGAGCTATTTGGCCCAAAGATCGAGGACGAGAGAGGACACAGATGGATCGTCACCTTGTGGACCTGAGCGCGTAGATGACTTGAGAGGAACACGACGCTCAGACGCCATTTACAAGGATGGTGAGCCGAGCGACTCGCCCGCAGGCACCCGCCGTTGTGTTTGGCTATGACGCGGCCGAGTACCAGTCGAGCAGCGCCCACATGAACCGGTTCGCTGGTTCTAGACATGCAACAGTAGTGGCGGTCACGGGCGCAGACGCTGTGTTGAAGCCTGCTGAGAACATTAACAAACAGTGTCACGTCGAGTTCGGGGAGCCGGGTAAGCAACGCCGCGACTTCTCCCTCTCGAGCACGCAGCTCAGTCCGACAGGCGAGCTGCACACGTACGCCGGCCGTCTCAGCGCTAGCGACAAGGAGATGCTCACGCGGACGTCCGCAGGCTTTGGTCCCAACGTCGCGCCGTTCGTCACGTCGACGCAGCTCGCGACGCAGTGGGACAAGGACGCGGTGGCGGCGACTGTCGCCCTGCGGAACGAGATCCGGAGACGCACCGGTCCGCGTCCGACGCGTGGGATGTCGTACGACGACGACGTCGAGTACGTCTCGGAAGCCACGAGCGCGTTCGAGAATAAGCTCACGGGTTTCAAGCCGTCGGACATGGCCGAGTCGGTCAAGAACGGTGGGTGTGTCGAGTGTCGAGTGTCGAGTGTCGAGTGGGGAGTTTCGAGGACGCACTGACACTCTCTCTCTTGTCCCCTTGGTCATCGTCTTGCAGACCTCCGAGCGACGCACTTTACTGTCGGCCACGAAACGCTCGACTACAGGACGTCGAGCCACATCCCGCGCCTCCCGCCAGACCAGTTTGCGCTCTACGCAACGCGTCAAGTGCCGCTGCACGACCTCAAGAAGGCCACTGTCGAAATCACTTGATCACTGAAAGTAGACAAATGAATACGAGGCATCAATCATAACGCCATCAAAAACCACAATGACATCGTTCGAGTATGGTGCAAAGCACCAGCTTCTATTCATTTGATGATACATTCAGAGGAGAAGTGAGCGAGTCAGTCGACTAGACACGAGTTCTCCGACTCGCTCGTCGCGGCGTCCTTCCTGCCTTTCTGTCGGCGTCTCACGAGCGCGGCCCATAAAATGAGGGGCCGCCTCCGTCCCCTACACGTTGAAGCTCTCGCCGCAGCCGCAGCTGCCCTTCGCGTTCGGGTTCTCAAACACAAACTCGGCCGATACGGGCGTCGTCTGGAAGTCCATCGTCGTGCCCACAACGTGGAAAAGCGCCTTGGGCTCCACAAACACGCGCACGCCTGTCGCGCGGACAACAACAGAGTCAGTCAGTCAGTCACTCTCTCCACACGCGTGCAGCTATCGTCCCTCGGCCGCACCTTTCTCGCACACCTCCTCCTCCAGCATCTCCTTCTTCTCTGCGTAGTTCATCGTGTACGAGAGGCCATTGCATCCACCTGTGCCAGCACCCGTGTTAGCACAACGTCTCTCCCACCTCTAGTCGACTAGACAAGCGATACGTACGCGTTCGCACGCCTAGTCGAATGCCGACAGCGTCAGGTTTGCCCGATAGGAGCTCGCGGATGCGCTCAGCTGCCGCGTCCGTCTGGTCGTTTTGTTTCCCACAGTTCCACGGAGGCGTCAGTGACACTACAGCTTAGAGCGTACAGTAGAGACAGAATAATAGCACGCACGAGTTTGAGCGGGGGCGGCAGCTCGCGCAGACGGCGGCGTACGGGCGGCGCTGACGTCTCCGCTGCAGCGGACGACGACATGGGCGCGAAGAGCACGCGCGAGATCGACGCGACAGCGGACGCGCGGCGAGGCGCAGTCCGCAGCAGCAGCAGGGTCGAGGCGATGGCCATCGTCTCTCGTCCGTCGATCAGTTGGTCGGTCACGTGCAGAGCACAAAGGCAGAGGCAAATGCAGCAGCGCTCGTCGGTTGTCGCGATCGAAAGCTTTTTGAGGTCAGTCGTTCTTTCCTCTTCTGTTCCAGAACGTCTATATTTAGACATTACCCACCACCAAAATCCCGACTTTTAGGCGAAGATAACGTTTCGTTTAACATTTTTTGCCCATTTTTAGCCAAAGAGCTCCTGGCGCAATGCAAGCAGCTCGTCCTTGCGGCCGCGGATGAACGCGCGCAGCACGTTGCCGCCGAACGAGAAGCTGCGGATCGACGCCACCGACTCGTGCACGGCGCGCGCCCACTCGCTCGCCAGCTGCTGCGCGCGCTCCGATGGTTTCGCCGCAAGCAGCGCCTGCGGCGGGGTCCACTCGAACACACCTTCCGGGTCGAACGATGGCGATGGCGCATCAGTCTGTACACTCTCATCTTCGACAGTCTGCACTCGCGACGGCGGTGTCTCCGTTGCGACTATGGAGGACAGATCGCTCTTAACCGCTTGTGTTGCTTCTGTCACATGCGGCTTGTCGGTTGCGTCCTGCTCGCCGTCTGCAGTCGGCTTCGGACCATCTTCCACTGGCTCGGCCATAGTCGCGTCGTTCGTGTCCTTATCCCCACCACTGACTGCAACCGCGTGTGTGAATGGCTCGCGCCACCACTTGCGCTCCAGGTAGCGCTCAACGCGCGCCACGCGGTCGTCTGATAGCACTGTCTCGAACACGAGCACTTCAGCTAGGCGGCCTTGGAACGCGTTCGAGTCACACAGTGGCTTGACGTTCCCGAGACTCAGCACCGCATTGTTTGATATGCGCACTGCGAACGCGTCAGCTGCTGTGTGCGGCGTGCTGTGATGCTCGTCCGTCGGATCTACAGACGGAGGCTGCGATGATGGCGGGACGCCGTGACGCCACGGGCTCTGGTTCATACGGAGCTCCACAGCAGACCCCAAGAGCCGGTACGTGAGGAGGTAGAAAGTGTCGGCTGACGTGGCTTCGGCTTCGACCGGCAGCTCCCGCAAGCCGCCAGTTGAGAAGAAGCCGGGCTTGCCTTCGGTCAAGAGGAACTGGCCGTACGGCGAGTTGCCAAAGAACTTGTGCGCCTTGGACGATGCGCCCGTCGGCTGCTGCCCAGCAGTCAAGCGACGAGTGCTTTAGTCCGTTAGTTCAAATGCCAGGAGCTAACGACCTAGAGGCGCGTGCGTACCTCACTCTGCGCGGGGGAGAGCACAAAGAAGAGCGTCATGTACGCGTGGAGCTGGAGGTTCCCGTTGACGAGCGGACAGGAGGAGAACGCGAGCGCTGGGAGGCCGTTGAAGTCCGAGACGCTCGTGATGAACGACGGACGCGGGTGGGAGGTCGTCACGGGGACGAACGTGTCTGGACCGACCTGACTTGTCCACCTACAGTAGTGAGGACGGACGGACGGACGGACCAATGAGCAAGCAGCCCATCCAGACCACAGCGAGTGAGTGACTGGGGTGACAGACGAGGACGTCACGTACGACTTGACATCGCATGAGGAACCAGCGCCAGTCGACCGGCACTGGTCCAGGTCTTCGACTTCCACGCCTTTGTCTGCTTTCAGCCACACCACGAGGTTCTCTCGGATGCCTTGAGGAGAGAGAGGCACCAAGTCCGTATCAGCCAGCTTCCAACGAGTGGCGAGTCAAGAGAAGTCGTCTTAGCTCGGTCTGTACCGTCGTCGTCGTCCAGCTGTTGCTGCTGCTGTTGCTGCTCCAGTTCGGTCGTGTGGGGCTCCACTGTACGCGCCGCCTCGTCCTCCCCAGTATCGGGCAAAGTGGTGTCACCACGCAGTGCCTTCTCTTTCATCTGCGCAACGAGCCCAGCGATTCGATTCGCAGGCTCCTGCATGGGAGCGGGTGCTCGTGTGGGCGCCATCACTTCGCCTCTGATCTCGTTGAGTGTCGATGTGGCTGCAGTGGTAGTGGCTCCGTTCGTGTCCTTGCCGAGTGCCTCGTTACCATTTGAAAGCTCGCTTGCGGCTGTTGCAGTCGGGTCGGCGTCCAGTGCCTCTGTTGCCTGGAAGTGCGTCGGTTCTGGCTCACTGGTCGCTTCTGCCAGCGTCTCTTGTTCCTGTGGCTGCTGCTGCTCTGGTCCCGACTCAGTTGCGTCTTCGTCGTGTGGGAACTCGAATACGACGAGCGGAGTGGTGGCGTCTTGCTGCTCCTGGTCACCCTCGGCACCTCCACGAAGGCCACGGTCCTCGCCCTGCGTCAGCGCCTGCCGCACAACTGCGTTCTCAGGCGCGATGGACGGGAAGTAGAACACCGTCCCGAAGACGATGATGACGAGCACTGCGACAATGCTGACGAGCAAGAAGAGCCTGCGAGCGACGCCACCACCCGCGTCCTCTCAATACACAAGACAGGCAGACATGGCAGTCGGAAGGTGGAAGGTGGTACCACGCACCAGAGCCAACGGTGGTGACCACGCGGCCCGAAGCCGCTCCGTCGCCGCTGCGGTGCTGCGTCTGGCGGTGACGGTTTCGCGTGGTACTTGAGGTCGACACTGTCGTTGTCGTCGTTGTCGTCACTGCGAATGGGCAGCACGCTGGTGCTCCGGCCTCGGTGCCCTCCGCTGAATCGGCTCCAGCTGGGCATCGGCACTCAGTCAGTTGTTCACTTGGTCACTCGTTCACTTGGTTGTCGTTTCAGAAATACTCGCACTGTTGTGTTCCACTATAGTAAAGGACGGCGATCGCCTTTGAGAAGTCACAAGGCGTTAAGAGAGTAGCTACAGTAGCTAGCACCAGAGAGCTCTTTCGTTCCATCTCCATATTGAGTCGACTAAACTTCTACTACTAAGTACGGCTCCAGCGCTCGAAAGAGACCACCCAGCAGTGGCGCGCCATCGCCCACTCCTGGACCCCTCTCTCCTCTCTCCTTCCTTCGCGCTACTTAGTACGGGTCCGTCTCGTTCAGCCACTTTTCGAGGCCCTTGAGCGGCTTCGACGCCTTCACCGCCTTCTTGTGCTCCGCAATCTTCGTCGGCATGGCTGCGAGTGCCGCCTGCACCTTCTTAACACTGCAATCGCATCACATACATAACGAGAGACAGCGTGAGCAGTCGACTCACTTGACTCCGTCCATGCATGCCGCTACACGAGTGATGGTCCCTGTCAACCAAGCTCTCGACACCACATAGTAACGCCACGCACCGGTCGAACTCGTTACGCTCGCGCAAGTGGCCCTTGGGCGGGCGCATGACGTGGTGCTTCTCTGGACGGGTCCACGCGTCGAGCCAGCCGCCCTGGCCCTCGACCCACTGCCCCACGAGGCCGTTGCGCACGGCGTGCTTCTTGATGAGCGCGACCTTGCGGCCAGAGATGAGCGGCTGCTTCCACTTGCCGTCCACGAGCGTCGGCTTCATGGCGGCCTCGGCCTGCGTCGCCGTCATGCGCAGGAACTTCTCCATGCCCATGCTTGCTGCTCTCCTCGCTCTCGCGCGCGCGTCAGGTCTGCTGCCAAGAGGAGCTTCTCGTGTTCGTGAGCTTGTGGCTGGCCAGCGCAAGCTCCCAGTTAAGTGCGACGTTGATTGCCTCGTTTTTTTCACTATGTTGACCAAGTGTCAGAATTAATTCAAAACAGCCTTGAAAAGAAAGCGAGCAACAGCGATGAACATGAGTGCAGCGGGTGGCACCGGGAACGCGACGGGCATGGCGGCCATGGGACGTGCGTACGCGGCTCCGACACAACAGGCTATCGCTCCGAACGCTGCGACGCGCGCGTACGCTGACGCGGAACAGAAACAGGTGACGACTGAGCAGATCCAGGTGCGCTTACAGTCGTACACTCACACACCCAGCGAGGCTCTCTCCGCTTCCTCTCTTCTCCTAAACGCACGCATATAACACACTTGCTGCTGGCGCTCATCTACGTCTTCTTAGGACATGTTGGACGAGAATTCGCGGCTTATTGTCGACGTCATCACGCTCAACAACCAGATCAAGCATGGCAAAGGCACGGCGCAGCTGAGCGAGTTCACGGACAAGCTCGAGAAGAAGCGCAAGCAGCTGAACGCGAACCTCATGACGCTCGCCAAGTGGGCAGACGAGTCTTCGGAGCAGCCGCCGCCTCGCCACGTGCTCTCGCAGCAGCAGCTCCAGCAGCAACAGCAGCAACTCTACGCCCAACAACAACAGCAACAGATCCAACAACAGCAACAGCAGCAACAGATGCAGCAGTACCCGCGTGCAATGGCAATGAACCCCATGGCAGCGGCCAGTGGCGCGCAGCTGCCTATGACTCAAGCGCAGCTGCAGGCTCGGTACGCCCAAGCGCAGGCGTACGCGCAGTACCAAGCGCGGCTCAACTCCATGGGCGGCGGCGGTGTGCACCCGCAGTACGCGCAGATGGGCCCTGGAGCTGTCCAGGCCCAGCAGTACCACGCAATGGGGTACGGCGGGAACCCAGCGATGCAGCCGCAAGCGGCGCAGCAGATGCAGATGCCGCCCATGTATGACGGCAGTGCGAGTCAGATGGGGTACCAGGGCTGGGCGCCGAATTAGCACAAGCAGTGTGTGTGTGCGAGTAAGTGCGACTGGCAAATGGATACAGTGCTGACACATGTCGCATGGTAGTGTTATGCGCTGTGCACACTCGGTAAAGTACGAACCGACCAAAATGGCGGGAAACGCCACAAAAGTGTTGCACCTGACAGTGTCACGTCCTCGTCCTCCTCGTCGTCGTCTCCATTCTCGTGCCCCTCATTGCGCTCACAACGCCTCGAGGCTCTCGCTACTCTCTCGCTCTCTCCAACATGGCCGGTGAGGCGACGCGCGGACTGACGTCGTGGCTGCACCGCCCTGGCGCGCGGCTCGAGGATCTGTCCGCCCAGTCGTCCTCAGCAGCGGCGGCCACGACGTCGCCGGTCGACATCACTCTCGCAGTCATGCGTGCGACAGAGGCGATCCGCCGCATCAGCCCCGACAAGCGCGCGCTCGTCGAAGAGATCGACGTGGAGGAGGACGACGCGGAGTTTGACGAGAAAGCGCACTGGGGCCGGCGGTCGGCCGTCGCGCACAGGAAGAAGACGACGAAGCGCACGGCTGGGCGCGGGAAGGCGTCTGTGCCGCCTACTTACTCGATCAAAGCGTTCTGCGTCCCTCAAGAGACGACAGCGAGCGCTCGTAGTGGGGAAGCGGAGCGCGAAACGGACGCAAACGAGAGCGAAAGGGACGCGAAGGCGACCGCAGCGAACACGTTCATTGCGGACGATGTCGACTACGTGGCCGAGTCGACAGAGCACAGCGAGGAGGTTGGCGTGGAAGGGGACCAGGGTCGACAGGACGACGAAGGGGGAGAAGAAGAGGAAGACGAGGCGATGGAGAGTCCCGACAGCAGCGAAAGCGAGCAGGAAGAGGAGGAAGAGGAGGACGAGGACGAGGAGGAAGAGAAGGTGACGCAGCCAGCGCCACTGGAGGTCCCGACTGCGTCTAGTCGGCCGAAGCGGCAGGCGGTGCTACGTACTCAAGAAGCGCAAGAGCTCGCAAAGCACCAGGCGCTGGTGTTGGAGCGTGTGCTGTCGGACAAGAAGAAGAAGAAGAAGAAGAAGAACGCAGCGGTGGAGGAGGAGGTGTTCATGGACTTGCAGAGCCCGCCGGTGGCTGCGAGCAGCCGACAAAAGACGAAGACAAAGACGCCCTCGTCCACGAAGCGCTCGTCTTCCCAGCTGCCACTGGAGCTCGCGAGCACGCCGTCCGTCGGTCGCAAGCGCAAGCTCGAGATGGACACGAAGCGCACGCCGTCGCCTGCCAAAGCCGCGCCCGGCGCTGCGTTCTTCCTGTCGGAGATCGACAAGAAGCAGCTCCAGGAGCTCGAAGCGGTCGCGAAGCTCCGTGAGCAGCTCCGTGCAACGCGGGAGAAAGACCTGGCGTTCTTTAGCGGCAAGACCGCTGTGAACCCGTTCTTCCAAGCGCTCGCGAAGCCGCCTCCGCCACTGCTGAAGCCCAGTACGAGCTGCTCCAGCGACGAAGCGACCGACGCTGTTGACACGGACGAGTACAGTGGCAGCGCTGGTCTGACGGGTCGGCTGCGGTGGGCGAAAGACGCAGCGCTCTTCCCAGCAGTGCAGCACGTCCTGTGCGCTGACGTCGACGCCTCAGAGGAGCAGCTGGGCGGAGTTACGAGCATCACCATTCTTCGTCTCTGGCCGAAGAAGAAGAAGACGGAGGCGACAGAAGCGACAAGCGAGACGGCCAACGACACGGCTGACACTGCGGTGCTACTGGTCGACGACAGCGACAATGATGACAGCGACAATGACGAGAGCCGTCGGTTCACCACGTCCGCAGCGAGCATGGACCAGCAAGTGCGCACGGAGCTGTCGTTCTCGGACGTCTTCTGGTTCCAGCAGTACAGCGAGACCAGTGCAGCAAAGGCGACGGCAGAGACGAACGCGACGGCGACTGGAGACGACGACGCGTCGCTGCGGTTCCCACTCGAGTTCGCGTCCGAGAGCGCGCTTATCGACGCACTTGTCGACGCGTACGGCGTGCGGGAGAAGCGCGTGCGCGAGCTCCTCGACAGTCTCGTCGCTGCGCGAGAGAAGCGGCGCGACAAGGCAGCGAACCTGACGCTCGTGGACCGGTACACGCCAGTGCGTGCGAGTGGCGTCGTGGGCAACAAGGAAGCGCTGCGTCTACTTGCGTCCTGGCTCGGAGCGTGGAAGCGCGGCGGTGGCGAGCGCGACCGGCAGAGCTGCTTCCAGGCCGAGCTCTTTGTGTTTGAAGGCGACGACAGCGACAGCGACGAGCTCTCGGACCTCTGTCGGCTCTTTGTGCTCGAGGGCGAGTCTGGCGCTGGCAAGTCCGCGGCTGTGTACGCGTGCGCCGAGGAGCTCGGGTACAACGTGCTCGAGATCAACGCGGGCCAGAGCCGGGCGGGACGCAACATTGTCGAGATTGTCGGCGAAGCCACGCAGTCGACACGCGTGCTGCACGCGAGCCACCACGCTCCTGGTACAAAGAAGCCAACGGCGAAGAAGCTCAAGCCAAAGAAGCAGAAGCGGGGACGAACGAGCGTCGACAGCTCAGCGGCGCACCTGTCGCTCGTTCTGTTTGAAGACGTACGTGCGAGTGTTGCCCTGGCTCTCTCTCTTCTTCCCTCTCTCGTCACTCACCACTCGCTCTCTTGTTGTATACTGACGACGACGACACACTAGGTGGACCTCGTGTTTGCAGAAGACAAGGGCTTCCTCGCAGCGCTCTGCTCGATCGCCAAGCACTCCAAGTGCCCGATTGTGCTCACGTGTCGCGCACTCCCGGACGGTTTCCCAGCAGCGCCACAACGGCTGAGCCAGCGGCTTGTGCGCCCGAGCGCCTGCGAGTTCAGCGCGTGGCTGCTGCTTGTCGCGTACTTGGAAGCGCTCCCACTCTCGCCTGCGCTCGCGGACACGCTCGCGTGCTTCTTCCAGTGCGACGTGCGCCAAGCGCTCCACTTCCTCCAGACGTACGCGCCACAGCTCGCGACCAAGCAGCGGCCGGCGCAGTGGACGTGGCGTCCAGAGCCGCAAGAGCGAGAAGAGCGTGACGACAGTGGCGACAGGCATGAGCAGCTGCCTGTCGTTGTGCCAGCGTGGACGCAGTACCCAGCGAGGGGGTTCGACATGATGGCGAGCAACCTGCTGCCCGAGCTCGCGCTCTGCGACAGCGGCGCGACAGCAGACGACGCCAAGAGCTTGGCAGAGAAGCAGGCGGACGCGCAGCTGCTCGAGGCGCTCGCAGCGACGCTCGACGCGGTCTCTGTCGCCGACACGTGGAGCGTCGGCAGCGCCAGTGGCGCACGCGAGCTCCAAGACGAGGTACGCTCGCTTTCTGGAAGAAGCTGGTTGTCTGGACGGCCGGTCTCCTCCTGGCTGGTTGGACTGACTGACACGCTGTGGATCCAGGCGTCGTGCTTTGAGGCGACACAGCGCCACACGCGGTGCTTGGACCTGCGGGCCGCCGGTCTGTCGGCGCTGCTGGCGCCAGGCAGCGTCGGCGCCACCCTGCTGCAGTCGCGAGCAGCGACGCCAACGTCGTCTGGCGTCTGTGTACGTCGCAGTCTGGACGCTGCGCTCGCCGACGAACAACGGTGCGACTGTGCGTGGGGGTGTCCTCCCTCGCCCTCCCTCCTCTATTGCTGCTCACACCCACATCCACGCAGGCGGAGCCGCAAGCCAGCGATGAACGCCATGATGGCCAAGATGGAGCTGCCACTGGCGGCGCTCGGGTGCGCCCGCCGTCTTTTCTTCCCATTATCGTCGTCGTTCTTCCCTGTCGGAAATGTCAGGTGCCTCCCTCACACCCGTGTCGTCTCTTCCCAGCAGCGGCGGCGCCTCGAGCGCACGCGTGAGCCTCGACTACCTCCCGATGCTCAGCCGCCTCGCGACCGCGAGTGCGAGCCACCAGTTGAGCCGCCGTCGAGCGTCGCGACGCCACCACTACCTCAGCGGCGTCATCTCGGACATGGCGCTCCTGGACGAGATCTTTGCGTTCACGACGTTCGAGCGCGTGGGCGACAGTGACCAGATCGTCGCAGCGTCCCCATCGTCGTCGCCACTGCCGTCCTAATCTAGGTCGGTCGAGTTTCTCTACAAGAACCTACAAACAAACTCTCGCTCGAAAAGTGAGCCACATCACAATACACTGTTTCGTAGCGACCGACAGACGCGAAAATGAGAGTGTTGGTCTGTCTGTCTCTTGACGGCCTCACGCTGTGGTCTTCTTGCTCGTCTTGACTACGCGCATGGCGCCTGGACGCAGCGCCGCCTCCTTGAGCGCAGCAACGTCCACTTTGGTCTTCACAATGTGGCTCAGCGCTGTATGGAACGTCGCGTGGCCAGCGGCTGCGACCTGCCCACACAAACGGCGTGTTAGGGAGGGGGCCGAGGAGGAGAGAAGACACCACCTAACGTTACGACAGCAGACAAGCGAGGAGAGTCGCACGCACGCACCGTCGTACTGTACTTCTTCTTGTGCTTGTTGTTGCCGTACTTGACGACGCGAAAGAGCAACACGTGGTCGTCCGCATCGGCGGTCGTGGCGGCAGCACTGCGTGCGAGCTTCTTGGCAGGGACTGGCGAAGTGCGTTAGGGCGGAAGCGACAGTCGTGAGCTCCTCATCTCTCCTCTCCCTTCTCCTACAACCACGTTGGAAGACGGATGGCCGAACGTAATACGTACCGCTTTTGCACGTGAGCGCAATGGAGCCCTTGACGGAGCTCTCGGCGGCCGCCTGCTGGTCGTACAGCTCCGTCACCTTTGAGAGGAACGCGTCAGCACTCACGCGAACCATGGCGCTGAGTTTGGGTGTCTTTTTCGTCACAGTGAGCCGATCGAATCGTTTCTAACCACCATTTCTAACCACAGAAACTGTCCGTTTGTTTGGTCCACACATCGTCACAACCACAAGCAAACAGCTCAACCACACCAACAAGGAGCTCAGCAACCGGGGCTCCTCCTCTGCAGCAGCGATGGCCGCCAAGAACACGATTCGCTTCCTCAAGTCCGCCAAGGTCTCCTTCTCGAGCTTCGACACGCGCGCCACTGGCGCCTGGTGCGTTCCCTCTATCGCTTGCGTCCATGCTGCCGGTGCCTGTGCACCGCCTGAATGGCAACACACGCACTCACACACACTCCTCCTCTCGTCTGCCGTCCTTCGTCTCAACGCAGCGAGTTCTTCCGTCAGATGAACGCCCGAAAGGTGCGCTTTCGCCTGCGTGTGTAAAAGGCGCTGTACACGCAACCACAGTGGCTAACGTGAGCTCTTCCGTATGTGGCTGTCTGTTTGGGTGCGCATTCATTCAACAGACGCGTGTGGTGAACCCGAAGGCGGACATCTCGTACACCACGACGCTCGTCGGCTCGCAGCCGATTATTAACCTCGACTTTAGTGCGTATTTCCCACTGCGACCTGCTCTGGCCGTGCTCTCGTGGTTGCTAACTGTGTGGGTGTGTGTCGTCACTCTTGTGCGTCCACTATAGTCAACGGCTCCAAGCAGACGCTCGAAGTGCCTGGCAAGAACGTGCGTGAGATCTTTGACGACGTGGACTTTTACTGCTCGCAGATCGAGACCGAGTACGAGGAGCAGGGGAAGATGATCGAGTAGACAGACGCCCACTAAACTGGGCAAATGCAAAAGCGGACCGTCGGAATAAAAAGAGAGAAACCGGGTATCGATAATCGAGGCACACCCGCTTTCTTTTATGCGGCTCACTCAGTCTATTGGTGCGGGTCTCTGTCTCTTTGAGTCGTCACTGTGCTTCGATCGCTGCGATTTCGTCCTCGAGGTCTTTCGGGAACGTCGCGTACGCGGTCGCGAGGTTCAGGGACTCGGCGCGTTCGAGCGAGAACGCGAGCAAGTGATCTCTGCACGTCCGACCCGAGCCTAGAGCCCCACATACAGATACACACATATACACTTCGTCATGCACTCGTTTACAGCGTCGCGACACCTCTCTTCTTGTGTGGGCAACAAAAGTCAGACAGCCGACGACCGTACCGCAGACGCGAGCGACGCGGACTCGGAGCTCCTGGCTCTGCTGGCTCTCGGTCACGAACGCGAGCGACGACTCCACGAGCTTGCACTGCTCGCGTGCACAGCGTACGACTGCGAACCGTGTGTGGGGGCTGAAGTAGAGCACTGGGAAGCGCAGAGTGCGACCTCGTCGTCAGGAGTAGCAAAATGACCATCACTCCCGCAAAAGGTCGGGTCCATCGTGCGTACCTTGGAAGGCGTACTGCAGCAGCCCAACGCCGTAGTCGCCGTAGTTGCGCGCGATCGACTCGCGGATAAGCCCCGCGACGTCGTCTCTCTGAAGCGCGAGCGGCTTGCGTGCGCTGGCGGTCGTTACGGTCACCTCCACGACCAGGTAGCGCGTCTTGAGCCGCACCATGTCAATAGATAGTGATAAAATCTGGTGGCTTCCATCACAAGACGCGGTGATAAGTAAAATGTAGCATTTATGAACCACGCGTCGTCGACGTGAAAATACCAACTTTAACCACACGTCTTTTGCGTCGCAACCAGCAGACCCAACTCAAAGTTCAAAAGTGGTGTCGAAGACAACGCGACTCAACCAACCCGATCATGAGTAGCTCCGTCGTCACAGTCGCGATCCCGGGCCAGCGCCTCGCGCCGCTCCTGCAGCACCGCGCAGGAAGCGGCACGTACGCCCGTGATGGCGCCATCTTTGCGTCCGTGCTGGGCAACTGGACGATCTCCCAGCCAGGCAACGAAGTGCGCGTCCTCGCACGCGCGGGCCGCCCACTCGCATCCGCCCAGGTGCTGCGGCTCGGTGACGTCGTCGTGTGCCGCGTGACGAAAGTGACCGCCCGCCAAGTGCTCGTGGACATTGCAGCAGTCCACGATATTGCGCTGTCCGAGCCGTTCCCAGGCACAATCCGTTTCGAAGACGTGCGCACATACGACGTCGACAAGCTCGCGATGGAAGACGTGTTCGCTGCCGGTGCGCTCGTGAAAGCGGTCGTGCTCTCGTTTGGGGACACGCGATCGTACTTTCTCTCGACTGCGCGGCCCGGACTCGGCGTCGTGCGTGTCTCCCAGCAACAAGACAAGGACGACAACAATGGGAGCGCCGCCATGGAGACCGATTAGACTAGACGGACGCGGATGAGATGGTTCGGTTCGGTTCGGTTCGAGTCGATAGAACATTAACCGCCACCATATGATAGTTATGCACACTTGCTCTCAGTCTGGGGTTGGTTGGATACAGTACCCACCCACCCGCGCGCAATCACTCCTCAATGATCTCGAAACGCTGGAATGACGACGTCGCCTCGCCCACATCGTCGTCGTCTCCCCCACGCAACTGGGACAGGTCGTCGTCGTCGTCTTCGTCCGACTCGGCGTCGCTCTCTTCCACGATCGCGAACCGCGTAAACGGCTCCTCAGCTGCTCCGACTCGCGACTCGTCCGCCTGGTTCCGACTGTCGCCTTCCACCTCTCGGTGCTTCTCCTGCGCTTTCTTCAAGAGCTTCTCGACCTCGCGGCCGCCTGGCTCGACCTTCAGTGCCGCTGCAAAGTCCGTCGCCGCTTCTGCGTACTTGCCACGACGAAAGCGCGTCATCCCCCGTCGGCTCCAGCCTTTTGCGTACGTCGGGTCCAAGAAAACCGCCCGGGAACAGTCCTGTTCCGCCGCTGCGAAGCTCTTGAGCCGCAAGTACACTGCTGCACGGTTTGCGTAAACAACTGCGTTTGCGTCATCAAACGCGAGGCTGCGCGTGTAGTAGAGCACCGCTTCGTCGTTCTCGTTCGCACGGAAGCACTCGTTCCCCTTTTGCTTCTCTCGGAGCGCGAGCACGGCGCGCGTTTCGCTCGAGAGCTCTGCGAGTTCGACGCTCGGCGGTAAGGACGCGAGCTCTTTCTTGCGCTCCCGGGCGCGTCGTTCGTGGGCTTCCCGCTGCTGCGTTGCTTGCGCCTCACGCGCCGCGTCGTGGGCGTCGATCGCTTCGAGCGCCTGGTCGACGTCGTACTGTTCCCACGCACGGAAGTCGTACGCTGGAATCGCACGGGACTGCGAGGACGGTGTCTCGTGCTCGTGTTGGTCCCGTAGCTCATCGATCAGAGACGTTGAGTGGGCCTTGTTGACGTATTCACCGATCGGCTTGGTGCCACGCACAGGCGGCAGGCGGCGGCTGCTCCCAGCGCTCTTCTTGCGCTCTTGGAGCGCTGTGTGCGTACCGCTTATGTGCGTCGACCACGCGAGGAGCTCGTCGGTTGCGGTGGAGCGCTCCTGTTGCGTCGGCTCGGCCCGCATGCGCCGGATGCGCTCGCACTCGCGCGCTGGGAGCAGCGCCAAGAGACGCTCTTCCGTGGTCGTCTCCAAGTGCGGGTACCGCCCTTCTTTGCCAGAGCGCAGCAATGCGAGGATGCCTTTGAGCTCGTCCACGTCCGTGCATTTCTCCACGTACGCGTAGTCGAGCATGTCGATATCAATGCGCTTCGTCTTGCGGTTGTGGAGCGAGAAGAAGTCGACGTCTGCTGTCGAGGTTGAGGTCGACGCGAGGCGCCCACCACCGGTCATTGTGTGTATGGAGGGTGGGCGTTACGAGCAGCGGCTTCGCTCGTTCCGATCGGAGCGCTTGAGGTCGAGATGGCAAGTGATGGTGTGATTGTGTGCCCATTCATTCACTCGCTGACCAGGCGGTTTGGATATCTTGAAAAGTCGTTGAAAACGTTTTATGTACATCGTGCGATCCTGATCGTGTTTGAAAGGGTGCACATTCACAAATTTGATACTTGAAATTTACAAATCATGTTGAAAGGGTTTACATACAGTTATTAACGACAGATTTGGAAAGGGTGCACATTCAGGAAATCGTATTTGAGAGGGTGCACATTCAGTTTTGAAAGGGTGCACATTCATCCAAAAATAGCCCTTTTTACACCAGTGAGTGCACCAAAACCAGTGCAGCACTTGGAGCCAGCCTTCCAATGGAGACGCCGACATCGACATCAGCGCGACTGGAGGACGGTGGACGTGTGCGCCAGTCGCTCGCACACGACGACAGCATGCACGTGACGGACGAAGACGTGCGTGTACTCACTGACAGCTCATCGAGTGGTTGCTCGTGGGTTGAAAAGCTCACACAGGAATGAATGACTGGAAATGGCTTATGGATGTATGATGATGCCGCAGTTTTACGACGCCCACGAAGACCTCGACGCCGAGACAGGACGGCGCGCGAGCAACAGCGGCGACAACAGTAGCGCACTGCACACGACACCTCGACCACTGGGAGCCCCAGCAGTGGAAACCCTCGGCCTCAAAGCCGCAGCCGCTTCAGGCGCTTGGGAGCAAACGGCCACGTCCGAGGCAAGCGGAAGCGAAGACAAGTACATTGTCAAAAACAAAGACACGGGCGAAGTGTACGACATCCGCGACCTCGCCAGCCTCCCGTCCGACTCGTACTCGATCTTCCCAAACGACTTCCTCCCGCCCCAAGAAGAAGAGGCCGAGGCGGACGTGGGTGCACAGACGCCGGTGAGTGCTCTCTCTCTCTCTCTCTCTCTCTCTCTCCATGGGCGTAACTGGAAGCTTACAGCTGCTCGTCTCGTCTCACTGCTCTCTTGACGACGGGGGCGTATAGGAAAAGCGGTCCAAGACGCGCCGTCCGTCGCTCACGAAGCTCCGCATCAAGTTCCCCATGAAAGGGAAAGCCCGCGAGTCGACGAAGCGCAACCACGTGCAGGTACAGTACACACAGGTGGCTGTAAACGAACGATAGCCCATCTGGAAGCTGAAAGCAAAGACTCGCGTCTCGTTGGTCGCGTTCGTTGGAATGCGACAGGTGTTCTCGAGTCGGAAAGACAAGCGCGAGTTTGACGAACTCGCGCTCGCGCAGACGCTCTCACGGCACAATGGCACGATCTGGACCATGAAGTTTAGTCACGACGGCGCTCGACTCGTGTCAGGTGGACAGGACGCAGTGCTGCGGGTCTGGAGAGTCCGGCTGAGCTCCGACGATAGCGGCAATGGTGGTGGTGGCGGCAAGGCGGTGGCGTCTCACCAGGAGGCGATGGGGGAGAAGCTCATCTTGGAGCCCGAGCCAGAGCAGTCGTACCAGGTACGCTGAGTGGTGTCGGAAGCCGGGAGCTCCCATGGACGCTGACTACTGCTATTGCTGCTGCGACTGGGCGTCAGGGCCACACGATGCCGATCGTCGACGTGTCCTGGAGCCGCAGCAACTTCATCCTGTCGGCATCCATGGACAAAGTACGTAAATGCTTCAGTGTGTTGGTTGGTCATTCATAGGCACTGAACGCTGACTTGGCTGCCTTGCGCTGCCACTAGACGGTTCGGCTCTGGCACATCTCTCGCGAAGACTGTTTGCACGTCTTTCAGCACCCCGACAGCGTCCCTGCGGTCGACTTTCACCCCAAGGTACACAGCAATGACTTCCGTCGTTCGTATCGGATCCGATGTGTACGTGCGTGGGTGTGGTCACGTGTCGATCGTTCACTTGTACGCAGGAGGACCGGTACTTCCTCTCTGGGTGCTTTGACAACAAGGCGCGCGTGTGGGATATCCCCGACGGCTGTGTCGTGTCGTACGTGCAGACGCCCGTGATGATCACCGCTGCGAGCTTCAACCCCAGTGGCACGCGCGCGATCGTCGGGCTGCTCAACGGCCAGTGCATCTTCTACCAAGTGAACGCGCACCAGCAGCTGAACTACTACACGCAGATCGAGTGCCGGAATAGCCGCGGACCGATGAAGAAAGGCCGCAAGGTCACGGGCATTGAGTTCGACCCGGAGGGGAAGCACTTTATGGTGAGCACGAACGACTCGCGCATGCGGCTCTTCTCGGTCGACAACTACTCGCGCGTGTGCAAGTACAAGGGACTCGTGAACGACCACCTCCAGATCAAAGGCCGTTTCAGGTGAGAGAGAGAGAGAGACGCTTCCCACCTGTGTGTGGCTTATGACGAGTGCTGACACGGTTGACGTGGTGCCGACTGCAGTCAAGACGGCGACTTTGTCATCTGTGGCTCGGAGAACGGCTCGGTCTACGTGTGGAGCAAAGCGAGGTGCAGAGGCGGCTGAGTGGCTGATGTGGGGCAGAGTGGGGATGCTCATGGACTCCGATCGCTGTGTGTGACTTGTTTGTATCTACAGCAAGCAGGATCGGAACGCGTCCTATGAGCACTTTTGCGGTGCGTTTCTATCGTTCGCGTGCACTGACGCTTGCTCACGTGGCACTAACGTCGACTTGTACGAATGGATGCTCTGGCCTGGTCCGGTTACGACTCGGCAGCCGCTGAGCCGCCGAACGGGATCGTCACGGTCGCGTTGTTCGCCCCCGCGAGCACATTTGCGATGGTGAAAGCGACGCTTGAAGCGAGCGAGGACATCCACACGAACGCCTGCATAGGCTTGATCGTCACGGCCAGCTACGACGGCTGCATCAAGTTCTTTGAGCGGTCCGTTAAGAGCAGCTAGCGGACGTCGAGCCTAGCACGAAAGAGAGAAGAGAGAAAGAGAGAATGAGAGCGAGCAAGAGAAAGAGACGACAATTGAATTCGAAAGTACGCATGCGGCGAGCGTGACCACCGCCTGGTGCGTTGTTACGGGAAGTCACTGAACCCACACGCTGTCGGAGCCTGTCATCGTCTCGGCCGTGAGACTCTACGAGATCCGTCACGCCGCTGATAATCGTGAGCAGCCAGACCACGCCGCGTGTCGTGCGTGCTGTTAAAGACCTCACTTGCTATGCCAACGCTGGTGATGGAGAACTCGCCGCGTTGAATGTGTGGAGTAGCGACAGAGAAGCCGTGGCTCCTGTGCTTGAGGGCGGTCGTCATAGCTGTTGCTGTGTCCGTCGGTCGCTTCATATGTGAATACCATCGGGTCCGTCGAAGTCGATGTTGCTGAGTAGTGAACGACGACAGCCACCAAGAGGTTTACCGCGACGACTACGCTCTCCGTGCGAATGGCTAGCAGGTCTACGGGCGCCTCGAATGTCTTTGGCGGTGTCGTGAACGTGCCAACGCTGGCACACGCACGTCTCCGCATTTGATGCTGCATGCGTTGGCAGGAAGACTGATCTCCAGCATGGCGTAAAGCGTGCTGGTCCCCTTCAACAAACCCTCACTGAAAAACAGCTCAAATGAACCCGACATACGCAGTCTTTCTGGGAACTTCAAAGGAAAAAAGATCCACAAATAAAGAATGCATTTCCAACCTGAAACAACGCACTTTCTGGACATACATTAAAAACAGAGTGCTGATGTGTGGCCAGTGGGCGAAGGACGGCAAGCACAGATCCGCGGAGTCCATCCTGAGATATGAGAGCGTCGAGAGACTCGGTGCGCACACGGTGCGTACGTGTGCGCGGACTCACGCACCGATGGCCTGTTGCTGGGCGGACGTTTGGCTACCTGGGAAGCTAAGCTGCACCAGAGCGCCAATATCCAACAGAAGCAGCAACACCAGCTCAACTTGCACGCAGAGAACGCGTCCGCTCTGGCAAGGAAGGACCCGGCATCCTAAGCGACAACCAAGACTGCGGCCGAGGGGAGGAAGCAACGACACTAGCGCGTGGTGGTAGAGAGGGACAACGACATCGCAACAAACGAATCCAATCGAAAGGCGTTTATTGCGTCTTCTAAATATTCGATCGTGCGGACGTTGGCTAACTTGTCTACTACTGCTGGTGCTGGTGCTCTGCCGTTAAGTATCCCGCCTCGTGCGCTACGTTTGATGGGAGTGCGCAACGGGAGGAACAACAGCAACGGCCGTGATGACAACGGATGTCCGCCTGCCTGCCATTCGAGATGGCCGGCTCTACTCTATCGGCTCGCGCACCCACTCACTGGTGCTGCTTGCCAATCTCGAGCAGCAGGTCGCGCACGTACGTCTCCATCTCGACTTGTGTCGCGATCGCGGCCTCGAGGACCTCTTCGTGGGATGGCGCGATCCCTTCTTCGCCTGGAAAGATCACGCGGTTCGTGATGAGCGAGAGCCCGAGCACTTTGAGACCGCAGTGCACAGCGACAATCACTTCCGGCACAGTGCTCATGCCCACTGCGTCACCGCCAACGAGACGCAAGAGCTTGCACTCGGTCGGCGTCTCGTACGTCGGGCCGGATACAAAGCAGTACACGCCGTTCTGGCGCACTTTGGGCGTGAGTGCGAGCTTGTCGGCCACCTTGTGCGCGATCGCTTGGAGGTTCTTGTCGTAGCAGTTCGCGAGCGACGTGAAGCGGTCGCCAAAGCGCGCGTCGTTCGGACCCACGAGAGGGTGTCGCCCTGCGAGTCCTGGCATGTTGAGGTGGTCGTTCATGACCATAATGTCGCCAACGTTGTACGCAGGGTTGAGTCCACCGGCAGCGTTCGTGACCAGCAGGTACTTGATGCCGAGGAGGTACATGACGCGGATCGGGAGCGTCGTCTCCTTCATGTCGTAGCCTTCGTACGAGTGGAAGCGGCCGCGCATGCACACGACCTGGACGCCGTCGAGGTCGCCAAACACGAGCTCCCCTGCGTGGCCTTCGACTGTCGACTGCGGGAACTGTGGAATGTCCTCGTACTTGACGACTTCGGGGCTGCGGAGGCACTTGGAGAGCCCGCCGAGCCCGGAGCCGCATACGACACCAATGAGCGGCCGTGCGCTCGTGCGCTCGCGCAAGTACTCGATGATGACGTCAATGCGGTCGCGTGGGGCCTGTTCGTTAAACATTTGACCAGTGGTAGCGCGGCGTGTGGCGACGGGAGAGGCGGCGGACGACGACGACGTGGAAGACGACGCGGTGGAAGAAGGGGACGAGGACGAGGACGCGAGCAGAAGCGCGGAGTCGATGCTGCAGCTGTGCTCGATGCGGCGGGTTGGGAAGTGAGGCACCAGCGGGTGCACTTCCGCCCCCACGTCGTGGCTGCATGTCTGGGCTCTTTTTTGTGCAATTCTCGTTGTCTGCAGCTCTCCGCTGCTCTCCGCCACTATCCCGTGCTTGTATTGACGTTTGTATGGAATTGTCTTCGGCTCCCCGCTGCTCTCCGCTGCAATCCCAATGCACTCATGGTTTCTGTCGGCTGCATGCGTGCAGGAGAGCTGCTGCGTCACGGGGAGTGACAGAGGCGACGTCACGAAACTGCGACAAGTAGCGCAGTCAGGAGCAGAAAGCGGCGCATTGCTGCTGCAGGTGGCGGTGGCGGCGGCGGCGGCGGCGGCGACAG
Source organism: Globisporangium megalacanthum (assembly GCA_023334115.1). Classification (NCBI taxonomy): domain Eukaryota; phylum Oomycota; class Peronosporomycetes; order Pythiales; family Pythiaceae; genus Globisporangium; species Globisporangium megalacanthum. The sequence continues at coordinate 28,657 of JAASGD010000233.1, forward strand.
GAAGGCTGTGGATAGCCGAGTCCATCGTGGTGTGCTGTGGAGCGAGTCTTGTCTTGTGTGCGCGAGGTGTGCGAAGCAACTCTGGCGGCCAAACATGCTGCGAGAGGCTGCCTGCGTGCACGCGACGCTTCCGCTGGTCTATTTATAAATGACTTGACTAGGATATGAGCATAGTGCGATCAAGTACATGTTGGTACGCAAACATTTTAGCTGGACAAAATGTAACCAAAAAGAAACATACTGACATCAAGTGAAAGTCGAAAATAACTGAACCCACAACGCGCATTCAACTCGATAATCGGATAAAACGACATTCTCGCTGAATGCAAATTCAACGACATGTTCAGAAACAGGCGGCTGAATGCGAGTTCTCTTGAAATCCAGAACCATACACACTCGGCAAAGTACGACACTCGGCAAAGTACGAGGCTCGTTTGCATGCTGGCTGGAATCTGACCTTCTTGCTTGCCTTCTTGCGAGTTCTCGCCACAAATGTTGCCGCATGACGTGGCACGAATTGTACACCGCAAAACACAAGTGTGCACACACACTGCTTGTATACTTCGCGTACCGCCCGTTCATGTGCTTACACACACAAAAAACTTACATACACAAAAAACTAAGGACGTGTGAACGAACGGGAAACCCAATCAAGCGGGTTCTACTTTCAGTACACGTACTGCAAATCTCAAAAACCGATGCGGGTTCTAATTTCAGTACACGTGAGTCAGTATATTTTTGGGCTGGTGCTTCGGTCCAGGATTCAAATTATATGTGAAATACATAAAAAATCGGACTGGTCCATACACCATCATATATTGTATATGAGGCCACGGCACACCATAGCATTTTCATCCCGACGACGGTACTTTCCCGACAGCGATCCCGACAATATCCGGATATATCCGGACAACTTTTGTACTAGTATACAGTATATTATCCGGATTCTATTGTTAGTATCCCGCGCTCCCGGCCCTGCCGGACCTTCGCGCTCGGGAGGAAGAAAAATCATCTACTGAACCGTGTTGCGTTCTCCATTCAGTAAACCTTGGTCGCTGGGCACGCGTCCGCAGATATCGCTAGCGTTGCTCGCTTCGCTTCGCTGGGCAGCCCAGCAA
>JAASGD010000234.1:0-29702 GCA_023334115.1 Globisporangium megalacanthum
ATTGTTGCTTGTTCTGGGGTGGTAGACAATTCTTTCCCTTGTATAGAAATGTCTGTCCTCGGCAGACATCCCGAAATATTCGGATTACATTTCCGACTACTCTTCTGTCTGCTCATGCACCTGGAGATGTTGTGTCTGCTGTCACCGAAATTGGACAACAACAGAAAACAATTTTTGCATGATTGTCTCCAAGTCAGTAGTTCTGATGGTGTCGGCACAACATGTACAGTACAGAGTCTGTACTACAGACACCATTCTTACTAGTATGCCCTTACGCAGACAAATACCTTGCAAAAATGATATCTCAATCCACTCACACGCACAGTAAAAATGAATGGAAGGTAGAGAATGCAGACTGCAAAGAGCACTCAGACGACCTCATTTATCAAAGCCACATAGCCATGCCGACACCGATCACGCGAACCAGGCTCACCGCGAGCCAAACGTTGCTTCTGTGCCGCCATGCTGCCGCTCATCCAGCACTACAACTACTAGGGCTCGGTGACTGGGCCCGCGAAGTGTTCAAGCTACGCAAGGCTCCGTCTCCGTTAGGTGTCGCTCCTATACTGAAGCGACCACCAGGCGAAAAAATTGCGTTCTCGCGGCCGCTGCGGAAGACAGAGCAATGCGTTGTGTGTCTTGAGCTCGAAGCGCAGCTCGTCAACTGGGTGGCGCGCTTCGAGGCGCTGCAGCTGCCTGTCGTCACGTGGGCGACGCTGCGCACCAAGGCGAATGTGGTAAAGGAGTGTCTGTTAAAAACGGAAACGCATGCAAACGACTCTCGACTTAGAGACTTGCAGTTTGCGGACGGCTGGATACAAAAACTCCAGAGTCGTCACGGGTTCCGTCCCCGTCGCGTCGCAGGCGAAGCTGCGTCGGCAAAGAAAGCGACATAGAAGAAGGGAGAGCAGCTTTGCGAACGATTTCAAGCCGATACAAGCTTCAAGATGTTTACAACATGGACAAGTCGGCGTACTTTTACTGCTCAGCTCCAACTACCGCGGTGTCTCGAGCTCCGATGTCTGACAGAAAGAAGGGAGAGACTTACCATCGCTATTAGCACCTACGCCGATGGATCGCATAAGCTTCAGCTACTCTTTGTTGGCCGCGCGAAGCAACCACACTGCTTCGGGAAGAAGCGGCCTGACGGTTTTTACAGCATCTATACTTGCGCTCCAAAAGGCTGGATGACCGGCGCTATCTTTAGCTCTTCGCTCGAGCGTTTTAACGAGATAATACAAGCAGCCGATCGACGCGTTCTCCTTCTCCTCAACAATGCATCGCCTCAGAAAACGCCAAATGAGCACTCCAACGTTGCTGTCCACTTCCTGCCGCCGAATACCACACCACATTTACAACCGCAAGACGCTGGGGTTGTTGCGGCCTTCAAGAAGCCACTGATGAGGATTCGAACAGCAAAGATAGTGAGTCAGCTGGACGTCCTGTTTGCGCGTGAAGATAGTGGTGAGGCGATAGATAGTGAGTGAGAAGTATCAGGACTGTACGACGCTACTGTACTAGAAGCTATGGAGTGGGCACATGAGACGTGGGATTGTGTGTCTGGACGAGCAGTCGCTAACTGCCGGCACCGCACTGACATTGTCGACGAGGATGTCTTCGATCGTGTGTCTTCATTTGACAAGTCGCGCGTTGCGCCATTGTCAATGACAACACTCGCGCAATAGACCTCTACACTTTATGCCTGCAAACGGGTCTACACCTCCGATGATCAATAATTTAACCGTGTTTTTGGTGCGCACTAGTGATAATGATGCCTGTTCCACTTTCCTGGTACATGTTTAACAGGAAAAATGATACCGTACTATATGACAACCAAATTCTTGGAAGGCATTTACCAGCAATGCACACATCATGTTAACCCACACAAAAAGGGTTTACCGTGAAACCTATGTTCTATCCGACAGCCATGTGCACACGAAAAAAGAAACTCCGAAACATAATGTACATCCTACAAAACGCTATATCTGTCAAATACACGTGGGAATTGTATCTGCTGATGGTCCGATCGGTTAAGGGCCTATTGTGGACGCGAACGCGAGCAGGGTTGTTGCGGGTTCGATTCCCGATAATGCTCCGCACATACAAAAGGTAAGCCGCGTTGCACGATACTATTTATATCTGAACTTCGAATGCACAAAGCTTGAAACTAACACTCATTTTTACACTGTCACTTCAAAAAGTTGGTCAACTACGTCTTGCTTCGAAGTTGCGATGGCAACGATGCTTTCACTGACATGTGCCCGCTCGAGACGCCTGGCTAGAGCGTTGATACACTCCTCATTGGAGAGAGACAAAGCACTAGGCGCCAGGATAGGAGAGAACCCCGCCGCAATTGTACCCCCTGCCGAATCACTCCATGCCTCACTCACCCATTGAACTACCTTGCCGAGTTTTGGCGGCGTGAGCCGGAAGGCAACGTCGCCGTCGCTGTGTGCGTCGAGATGCTCGTGGAGCATCTCCACCCAGCGCACCCGAAGCCGCTGATTGAGCGGCGCGTTCCAGGCAATGTCGGCAGGCTGACAGACGCTGGTGTAGCCCGCCGAAACTCGCATGAGCTCGACGTTGAGCTTTTTGGCGCGTGCGACAACGGCCGGCGTCCAGTGGGAGGAGAAATCATCCCAGAGGAGAAAAACTGGCGGCGCATCACGTCCTTCGCGATCGCCGAAGTGTTGGTCGAGAAAACGAGCAGAAACGCTGCTGTCCCACCACGCACTGGCGTTTCCGTAGATCTGGACACGGTGTCGAGCTTAAAGAGCCGCAATCGTGCCCCAGAGACGTCGTCCGAAGCCGTGCCTTTTGCGCTTGTTCTCTTGGTCCATGGTCGCCTTGGTTGCTGTCGCGCTCTTCATCACAAGGAACGGCTCGTATTGTTGCCGTGAGAGTCGCCAAGCAGCATGCAGGAGATGCGCTCTTTGCTTTTCCCAGCCGATCTCACCCACACTGTTTGGATGCCCCTCCCTGCGACTGTTTTCGTTGGTATGTGCTCGAAGTAGACTGGTGTCTGGTCTGCATTGAAGACCACGTCAACGTCGAGTTCCACCATGCGCTGCTGGATTTCTACCACGAATCGTGCCGCTCGAGCCGCTGCGTCGTCTGGAGAGATCTGCTCCTGGCGAGGTTTCGCTCGGAACGCAAGCTTGTGTCGGCGAAGAGAGCTTTGCCGCCAGCATCAAGAAGCAGAAAAAGTCGACGGAGCGCCGATGTCGCGAGCTATGAGAAGCGCCGTTCACTGCGGCATTTGCACTGAAACCGGAGCGCCTTTGGCGCGGCAGCAGTTGATCCACTTGAGTAGCTCGGGCTCTGCAGCACGCGGCAGCGTTGTCCCTGTGCCACCCTCGCGATCGCGCCGTTGCTCCCTCGTCCCAACCTGCGAGCACAGTTTGACGAGCTCGTCGCGTCTCGCGGACCACAGGTGGAATCTCTTGCGCTTCGTCTCACGAGCAGCGCCGTTCGAGCCAGGAACGAAGCGGTCTAGAGTCGTAGCCATGCCGCTTGACAAGAAAATGTCGACGACGGCGAGTCGGAACGTGTGTATTGGCACGTCGCGTACATACATTCTTGGCCACCTACTGCTACATGCAGATGGTAGTCGTCCACGAGGCATTCTAAAAAGTGTCTGTGCGTCTGGCTGTTGGAGTTGAGGAGCTCTCTTGTCCAACGATTCAGTATTGGTTGTCGTCATCCTTGTCGGATACGACTCATGTTTATTCTATTTTGTCAGCTGTGAAAAAATTGACTTGAAAATCGACTGTCTGATACGAGTAGGGTCGGATAGAACATAGGTTTTACGGTAGTTCCAGAGCTTCACCGGGTAAGGCACGACACTGTCTTAAAAAATTAAAATTACCGCCATAGACACAGGAAGCGACTGGCGCTCGTAGCGCCACCTTGCGCAGGCACGCACTCAAACCGCAGCAATTTCCAAACAGTCAAGAATCTCGTTCGAGACCGCCGACATGGAGGCCCCGCTATTATGCTCCGTAAGCCACGCTTCTTGCTTCTCTGCCGGCTAGCTACTGCTGTCTGCTGTGGTGCTTTGTATGAATGTGTATGCTGCAGGATGGTGGTGCTGCGCAAGACGAAGGGGCGAACGCGGTGGCGCGCGTTAAGAAGAAGCAAATGCAGTACACAATAAAGGAGAAGAGAGAGGTCCTGCGCAGCAACCTTTCCCAGAGAGAGGCCGCGAAGCGCTTCTGCGTAGAACGGCTCGGAAATTGCATCGTGAGAAGGAGGCCATCTTGGGGTTTAGTGGTTCAGACGGGCGGCACTCACTCAGGAAGGGAAGGGCGGAGAAGATTCCGTTTGCGTGCGACCTAGTAATGTATACGAAGGATCGCCGCCAGGAGGAGAACGTGCACTTGACCGCCAGCGCGATGCAGTTTATCGTGCGGCACCACTCACAGTGGCTCATGGCATATGTGGACAGGAAAACAAGCCGAGAAGTCGCATATGCTTTGCTTCAGCCCCTTATGCGCTCACCACAGCTTTTCGCGACGCTCGCCGTCGCCTTCAACTGTAAGTTTGCATGTGTCGATTCGAATTGAAATTCCCCTGGATTTATTCACTAAAAATTTTGATGTTTATACTCCTCAGGCAAGCAGAGCAGTGTTGCTCGCTATGCGTGACGAGTTCAGCACTGAATTTTGGTCTACGTACTCGGAGTACAGCGACGCAGACATCTACAACATCGATGAGACCGGCATCTACTACGACATGCCTCCGACAAAGGTGTGGGCAGAAGTGGGCGGTTCAGCGAAGATATCGGCTTCACAGAAGCACTCAACGGGCATCAGCGCCGTTCTCGCCGTTAAGGTAGATGGCACCAAGCCGCCCGTCTTGTTCATCGTCAAGGGCTCGCCGGGCGGTCGCATCGCAAGCTAAGGGATTAGAAGCTACCCAGGCGGACACTTTTACATTGCCCAAGAGAACGCCTGGATGGACAATCGAGCTTGGCGATTTTACCTTCCACAGATACTCCACTATGAGATCTCAGGTCCCTCTGTGTTGCTCCTCGACAATCTCGACAGCCACATCTCGTCCGAGTCTGTCGAGATTGTTGCTGGCAAGCTCGCCTCGACTCTCTGCCCCCTCCCTCTTCGGTCGGAATCGGTGTGCCAACTGCTCGACTTTCCGGTCATGGGCGATCTGAAGCAGAAGATGCGCGCCTCCTGGCTTCGCAAGTGCAGCAACGACAAGCTGACAGCCAGGCAGAAGCGAGCGACGATGATCCAGCGGACGATCGAGGCTTGGTAGTCACTGCCCCACGAGCTCATTGCGAGAAGCTTTGAGAAATATTTACCAGTCTGCTCGGCGTAATAAATGTGATGTTCGGCTTTTGCGACGTCCACGTTTATCAATCTATTCACAGTGTTGAACACCACAGAAAGAAGCCGGGACATCGGTCAAGATGAGACGCCAAAGTCGTGCATTCCAAGGAAATGCTGCCTCTTGCAGCATTTCCATACATTTTGCGCACAAACGTGTGGGTCTTTTCATCTGTCGTCCTGTGTACTACTCTGTCTCAAAACCTGTTGCCATTTTCAAACTGGAATTTGGTACACCATTTCCAACGAACAATTTGATTGACAGATAGACGAGTGAGCTGAAATCGACAATTCAGGCCCCCACCACCATCAAACCTTTCAGACGCTTTCGCTCACTCCACTTCGCGCGCACTCCAAGCCACCATCGCATCAAGACACTCAATGCCAGCAACACCAACGACACAGAAGGGGAAACGGCAGATGCAGCGCGCTGTCGTCCTGGGTTTCCTCCTGGCTCACACCAGCGACGGCGAACCTGCGTGCGGCAGTGTGACTGCCGCCGCGACGAAGTTTCCGAGCTCGCGAGTCATGGTGCGGCGAGTGTGGAAGGACCGCGCCGACCTCACACTGATCTAGTCGGGCGGGCGATCCAAGTAGTGATCGAGCGAAGTTCTGCGCTCCCGTGTTGCCGCCGTGCCTGAGCACGTGTAAACGACCCTCCGAGCGGTCGAGGCAGCGACCGGCGTATCGAGAAGCACGCTGGCACGTCGGTTGGCGGACGGCGACGACATCCGTCGTGTCCAGACCACTCTCCACCTGTACCTCACGTCGACCCACATGGACGCCCGCCTAGAGCACGCGCTTTCGTTTGTTCATACAGACCCCCGTAAGTTCATTTTTGAAACGGAATTCTATTTGGAAGTTTTTGAAATATCTTAAATTTGTTTTTTACAGGCACTGGTACCCTTTCGTTTGATGGGATGCTAGATCGTGTCCACATCGACGAGAAGTGGTTCTTCTTGAAGAAAGAGCGCGGCAAGATGTACCCGACAGCCGAGGAGGAAGCGCCTCACCTCACCGCCACTAACAAGGGCCATATCATGAAAGTGATGATTCTTGTTGTGGTCGCCCGGCCGCGTTTCGGCTCTCATCGCAAGACACTTTTCGATGGTCGCATTGGGTGCTGGCCTTTTGTCGAGCGTTTGCCAGCTAAGAAGACCTCCAAATACAGGCGCTCGGGTACACTCGTGACGTCCTCCTTGAGCGTGACGAGCGCTGTCTACGAGCGCTTCCTACTCGACAATCTACTTCCAGCACTCACCGCGAAGTGGCCAGGTGTGTTTTGTGTTTTTGCTTTTGCTTCTTAAATTTTGGGTTTTTGACATGGTATTTGTAGGTGGAAAAAGTCGAATGTTGTGATTCAGCAGGACAACGCTCCAGCACACGGCGTCGCATTTGGGGCAGCAGTAAGCGCTGCGTGCGAGGCTATGTATCTCAACGTCGAGTTTCAGAATCAGCCCCCACGCAGCCCTGACTACAATGTGTTGGATTTAGGATTCTTCAATGCGATCCAAGCGCTGCAGCACCAGAAGCAGGTCTTTGAGATCGACGCGCTCATTGAGGAAGTCAGCGAGGCGTTTACTGAGCTTGAGCCGAGCACTTTAGACAAGTGCTTCATGACGCTCCAGAGCGCCTTGCACGAGTCGATGCTGAAGAAGGGCGACAACAACTACAAGATCCCCCACCTGAAAAAGGACCAGCAACTTCGTGCAGGTGGCCTACTACTCGAGTTGCCGTGTAGCAAGCTCGCGTTCGACACGGCATCTCACGCGCTTCACTTCGAGGCGATTGTCTAGATTTTTCACTGAGCTGTTCAGCTAAAAATCACATTTCACTAGCATAAAAGTCACCTTTAAATGCAATCAATTCCTGATTGGATAAAAATGAAATGCTACTTTTCAAGATTAGATATCGTGTTCAAAATCGACACTGTTTCAGTCACTCGTAACTTGAAATCCGATTTGTCTCTTCAAATTCTAGTAACTCAACTGAAAAAGTTGAAAATTGATGATTCTCATGGTGCTCGACTCACAGAAAACGGAGTTGAACTTACCATACTGCCGGCAAAAGAACGTATCAGCCCAATATGGCGACCCTCCTTCATCACCACAGGTAGCGCACCATCGCCACGACTGGGCTACGCTTCAGCACCCTCGAACTTCTCCACTATCCGCTTTCTCCACGCACATCCCGAAACGACAACGATTTTTTCTAAGTGAACTTGCTCAAGTTCAATCTCTAGTGGCAACAGGTTTTGATACAGAGTAGTACTGTTAGTCGTGCTTTCGCTGAGCACAAGATAACTAATTCACTTGTGCTGGAATCTCTTATGCATATACCAGCTCGCCAGTAATTAGGATAGTATGTGCAACACGCATTAACAAAGAAATCGCGTTGGTGCGGAACAGCGCACGCAAATGTATTGAACAAAGGGAACATAACCAACACGCATAACATCAACCGTACGAACGAGCCGTCATAGAAGTGCACATGTGGTATGTGCGTGCCGACATTTCGTGTTTTCACTCGCCAAGCACTTTGTACTACCAGCTCTCTTTGCAATAGTAGCGCGTTTGTCTTATACTACAGGTGTATGGCGAAAGCGCTTGGCGGCGGCAAGCGTCATTTACAAAATGTCTCGCAGGATCAATCTCATGCAAATCGCGTCAGCCTTGTAGAGGAGGAGGGCAGAGTGCGAGTAGCTTGCGAGACACAAAATTCAGCAGCCTTGTTGCTGCCATTGCGTTACAGGCAGGCAGGGGCTGTGCAGAATCCGTTGATGTGGTCATACTCGTTTCGCTGTGTGTCGAGTTGGTAGTGTCAGCGTTTTTTAAAAATTAAAAAATGTTCACAAAAACACAGCTGTTTTTTGAAAGGTCAACACCGTTTATCACAAATGGTATTTGGTAGTCTGGGGACTTTTCGCAAATGTGTGAACCAGGTGTCAGGAAGTGAGTGTGCACTTTGACGATTAGATGGATATCCGCACCTTGCGAAAGTACAATGGCGGACACAATATTAAAACTTTGCGGCATACCGTATTGCTCATGTCATTGGCGGCCACAATGTGCAGATAAAATACCAAATTCCTCTGATAATCTATATCGTCGCTTATGACAAGAAGTAATAGAATTTTGAAGTGTAAGTCAAAATGCATGAGAATACTATCGTGATACCAACGGTATCAAGGAATACATTTTTATTCTGAACGCTTTTTCAGCTAAAATCACGACAAGCTGCCAATGATATGTGGCCGCTTTTGACATGAGGAATTCGGTATCCACACAGTGCACAACAACGCTTCCACTAATGGTACACAAACATATCTGCAAACACAGCAACAACCATTGAACAGGACGCCGTCGTCTGCGCGGGGCTGCTCACTCTAGACATGCATTTCGCCAGCGGAAAGGAGTTCTCAGCGTACGCCCAAGACTACGCACTGGCAGAGAACAAGCACATCACGCCCAGACGCACGGGGGAAACAACAGAACTGTCGTTTGTTCCGCCCCCCCCCCGCTGCACGTTCTCAGACACAGTGTACAAGCACTCAGCTGCAGTCAATGAGAGCACACCCTTCTACGTCTCGTCAATGAACCTGGATCACATTGACTGCGTGGCAACGGCGCGGCCGTCCACTCGGCAGATTTCTCGGCTTGTCAGCGTCGTCAGCGCAGTTCAAGCAGACGCCCGGTCCCTGCCTCGTTCATCCAAACCAAGTGCTAGCGCTCCGCTCCACAGACTTGTCCGACCGTCAAGGAACTGTGTACAGAGCAAAGAGAGTTGTCCAAGAACAACTCGGAGAGGAAGGGAAACTGTGCTACAAGTGGCCCGGATTCTTGGACGCATTCAAAGAGCTCAATCCGGCAAGCGTGGTCGCCAAGCTGTAGAGAACAGAGGACAATCGGTTTCTTCGTTGTGCGGTTGTCTTCGGCGCGACTGTGAGCTCGTGGAAGGGGATGTAGAAGATTTTAGGCATCGACGGTGCGCACTGCAGGCACAAGTTGTACAGTGACATTCAGCTGGTGTTGGTGGGGCGTGACGGCAACATGAACAACGTGTGGGTGGCGTGCGCACTGGCCCGAGTGAGAGCGAGGACAACTGTCGTGGTTCCCGAGTGCATGCGTGGAATGCGGGCTTAAAGTCGACGTCCCGGTCATGTCGGACCGTGGCCCGGGACTCATCGCCGCCGCACGGACGCTAGGTGGCAAGCTGAAGCACTGTACATAGCACATCCTCCGTAACCTCGTGCACCGATTTTCGCAAGTTTTCGGCGCGAACACGCCGAACACGCAGACGTCATTTGGACAATGCAATCAGCACTAGATGCCAGCCTCTGTCCAGTCTCCGCTTCAGCCTTCTTGGCGTAGCGTGCGGCGATTCATTAAAGCGTTACGTCGTATGCATCGACCAGAGCTGTTCACGCGAACATTGGAGGAGACAAGATGTACGGGCTTCGCATGACCAACTTTGTGGGGAGCGAACACAACACCTCTCTTTTCAACGGAATTTAACACAAGCTTTCGTTTCCATTCGTTCAAGCATACCTAGAGTTTGTGCGAGACGACTTCAAGAAGAAGAGCGACCGTGTCAAGCAGTGGACCGAAGAGAGCAGGATCGTCATACCAGCCGCACTTCAACTCTACGAATATGAGTCCAAGGTGGTGGGGAAGTATGCAACAGACACGGTGAGCGACACCATCATCCATATCTCCCCGGTGCTGCGGCGGCCGGTGTACAAGCGGAGAGTGGTGCTGCCTTCCAATGCCTGCTCGTGCGGGTTTCCAAGTCAGCACGGGATACCGTGTCGCCATATGATTCGAGCTCTTGAGACGGTGGAGGCAATCGATACGGTGTTCGACTACTTCGAGGAGTATTACAAGGTATCAACTTACGCGTCAGCGTTCTCAGGCAAGTTCGTGCTCCCACCAATCGAGGACGAGGTGAATGAATCAGTCCGCTTGCCGCCCACTCAGCTGAACACCCGCCCAGGTCTTTCGTTGTCTAGCCGCATTACAAGTCGCGGAGAGTCCCACACCATCTAGCCACTGCGCGTCCGTTGCTCAAGTTACAAGCAGTACGGTCACAACAAACGTAGGTGTCGTCTCGTAGTTCTAGTTGAGGAACAGTGATTGAATGACAACTCAGTGTTTTCGATGCGTACTGTTTGGTCCGTTTGGCTCTCTGTCTTTATTGATTACGCTCATTCGACGCAGCGTGAACACGTCTCCGTGATCAATGTGCGGGAATCACCTGAATGTTCTTTTGTCGGTACAAATTGCGAAGGTGTCCTGTTCGGTCGTTATTAGCGATGCGAAGTAGAATGAGTGCGTCATAGGATCCCATCGAACATTGTCGTCGGTGGCATCTGCGGATATCGTGGGTCTCCGTTCTACGAAGGTACCAAGCAATGTCAATCTCAGTATAGATGAATGTATTTACTGGACTTTACCAACGCAAATGCAGACCCGCACGCACAGTCGAACCACATGTTCTTCCCGTTGTCGGCATTCACGATCTCGCCCGGCTCGATATTCTCAATAGCGATCACAATAACTGCGAGTCGGTGGCGGTAGCGCTTCTCCAAGAAAACAGCCTTGGCGTCACAGCTGTGGTTGATGAGCCTTGCTGATCCTCTGGCGGGGGCTGTGTCGATATAGAATTTCCCCCCGTCCGGGCCCCGTTCGCTAGTCCCGAGCGCGTAGTCACTGGCTTGTCTGTCACCGACTTTGAAGTCAAACGTTAAGAGCGCCCCCCAATACCGGGCTATCCACTCGCCTCGCTTGATCTTTACTGGCGCTCGGACTCTGTAGGCGGACTGCCCTCTCTTGAGCTGGAGGCACATCTTTGTCTGATGTAGGTTTGCGCAAAGACTGCCGGGCCAACAGTTACTTGCGTCGCAAAAGTAACCAAGCTCTGCGTTGATGCAGCTGTAGTACGGGCAACTGGCTACATAGTAACAAGGACCCACTGATACCGAGCCCTTCTGCTCGATCTTTTAGAGATTTTCGTTTTTCCCAATCTCGCGCACCCCGGCAGGCCATATGCAAGGCCCATCAGAGCTCTTGCCCGCGTCGGACAAGTGGTCGTCACTTTCTTCACCTCGTAGCTCTCCCCAATTCTGCTCACCCGCGGTCTCGTTCAGCTTCTCTTCATCCTCGCTCTGCTGCACATTGTTCTCTTCCTGGTCGTCGTCGTCGTTCGCGTCGCGCTCGTCGTCGCCCTGATACCAACAGTCGTTGTTCTCGAGTTGCTCTTCGCTGTCCTGAAATTGCTCGTTGTAGTCATCGTACCACTCCTTGTCATCCTCGTCCTGCTCCTGGCTCACCTTCTTTTCTTCACTTTCATCTAGGACTTCTTCGCACTGCTGCTGGCGAGATCGATGACGTTTTGCGACTCTTCTTGCTGTTTTACTTCGCCGCCTAGCCGTACCAAATTATCTGCCCTCGAGATTGCCTCCATTGCTGACCCGTATCGCACGACGCCGGTTGAGTCCGTAACCGGCGCTCCCAACTTCCTGTTGCGCCTTGCGCGAGCGCCGTGTGCCCCACAGGTTGATCCTGCGCTTGTGAGCTGCGCGCTGCTCGATGTACGGCTGGACACGCATCACGTTCACTGGATTTCCGCTACGTTTTGTCTTTAACACGCCGTTTCTGTAAGAACTAAAGCCTCCAGGCCGGTGAATCGAAAGGGAGGTAAATCCGGAAAATGGCCGATGCGCTCCAAGCTTTTACACTACGCTCACATACATATCAATAGCATCTTGTGCAAGTTTGATTTTAAACTAAGCATTGGTTGTCGAGCTATTGTGCAGCGTGTGCATCCATCTCGTTGTACTTCGTCCCATTAGAGTCGAAGTGGCCGGGAAGTGGAAAACACAAGGTGACCAATATTCTTGCTGCAAAAATGGCACTCGAATTCCATATTTTTGTCTTGGCTCGCACCCACCAGAACGCCATACATTCCAACCGGCTGTTTTTTGGCGTGAGGCTCAGAACTTCTGAGCCCAGATTTCATGCCAAAACGCCATACAATGTTGTACCATACTTTTGCTCTGCTAGATGAGATGCTTTTTGATTTCAGGAATGTTGGTCGAAAATGTAAATGGGCTTGAGGCCACCTCTGGTAGGGGCTGCATGGAGAAGGCGTTTACTCGCCAACCAACGCGTTGTTTTTGATGGCGATGGCAGATTCTTACTCACGAGATCAATGTCTAGTGGATGGCAAAGTTTCATGAGCATTGGACACGTTCCGGATTTAGCTGTCTCTCCACTTACCGTCAAATCGACCTATTTTGCGTTAGTTCTTACAGAAACGGTGTGTTAAGTGCGCACTCACTTCCTGACACATGGTTCACACATTTTCGAAAAGTCCCCACACTACTCACATTCTGAGGGTTACCCTCCGGGAGTCTGCACAAAATTATTGTAAAAGCTGGTTTCACGGTTTTGTTTATATATTTAGAAACAAAATTGTGGGATTTTCCAGATTTATTCCGAGATCTGACATGGGAGGATATTCACCAGATTCCACGCCTGATAAGACAGAGAATATCAGCTTTCATCTAGATATTTGTATTATATCCGGACAGATTCATCTGTCTCGGGTCCAACAATCCGTCTCGGTTATGTACATGGAAAATATGTTCATGTATACAAATCGAACGGTTATTATGAGGGAGCGTAGCCGAAGCAGTATCTGCGTATACGGCCCAGCGACCGAGGTTTACTGAAAGGAAAATGCAATACGGTCCTGAACATGATTTTTCATTTACCCGAGTGTGAACGCCGGGTTGGGCCGAGTGCGCGAGACAATCCGGTTGTTATTTATTATATTCAGTATAATGCCTGTCCGGATGTATCCGGAAAAGATACGAACTTGGACGGAAATCAAAACGGGTCAGAACTGTGACGGTGTGGATGAATATCATCGTCTCTCTGGCAGTACCTGTTACTTGTATGATGGCTTGGAGCCAATCAGATACGCTTTTGTAATTTTAACCAATCGTTATCAGAACGTGTCGATATTTTAGCTAATCCGATCAAGCAGGGTTTGGTGTGTATGGAGAGCCAATGATTCTGACGTATCTGGCCAGAATTGAGCTCACGATATTTGTGTGACCATTCATTTTTCAAGTCAGCCCAACATCACTTGCATATCGGTCCTCTATCCGACATGGGGCTTGACGCTCTGCAATTAATGGACATCCAGCGCGCCAGAGCTACGGCTGTGAAGGTGTTCGCGAAGTTTATTGCAGCAGAACAAGTTGAGCAAGGGCATGCGTGTCAGTACATAGCGGATGACTCGAGTGGGCGTGTGTTTGTATCTGCCATGGATAAATTCGGGATGTACTTGGTGTTTAATGGGAGCAAGACAGAGAAGCCTCTTGCGCGGCACACATGCAGGCAATACTACCGCCAGACGAGGCATTGACCGCTCCACCTGTTTCCTCAGCACCGTGTGGAATCGGAGGTGAAGGTTCTTAAGATGGACCGCACGCTTGAGAGCTTTTGCCTCAAATGCGGAAGCGGCGACTTCGTTATAAAGCTGCTGTCTGTACGAAGGCGGACCTGCAGCGTATGACGGCGTATTTGTATGCAAATACGCGCGTGACAAGTGACTATCACTTTGCTTGTCTTCTCTGCTTGCTGCGGTACATGTTTGGTCGTGCTTCTGAAGTTACGCATGTGCGCTAGCAAAACGTGTCTGTGGGTGCGGGCGACGCGTTCTTTATTCGCTTTATACGCATAAAGACGAACGAGAAACAGGAGCTCTCGTTCTATTCGGATATTGACAACACTACGTGCCCTCTATTCGCTATAGCACTCGCAATCGCCACGCAATCTGTGCCATCAACGGATCGAATTGACAACCTCCCGGCTGAAGCGGCACTGGTACAGTACGAGCTCGCTGACAAGCCGCCGCTGGTTGATCTCCTCGAGGTGTCAGGTGACACACCTGTCGCTCTTGCTTCGGCGCTTACCCCAAGCACCGCAACACCGCAACACCGCTTGCCATCCACGGCCATGTCAACCGCATGCTCAAGTGCTTGGCTTGTCCAGCCGGTGTCGTTCAGCGGCTATCGTCGCGCTCTTTCCGCTGTGGCGGAACCCAGCACGCCAACGACTCCGCTGCCCGAACGGATAGATGGATTTTCGTCCGTGGTGTTTGGAACGCCAGTACCACCAACAAGGCATTCAATAATGTCTTGAACACGCGAACCGAGGAATACAAGGTCGCGAAAGTTCTTATCGGATAGATACCCGGCGACGACGTATCGCTTCGCGCTCTCGCTGTTTTTTATGCCGTAACGCGAGAGCAGATCAAGGAAGTGTAGTGTCGGCCCTATGCGACAATTTGGCGGCTGTCAACGGCGCTATTTTGCGTCTCCGCCCGTGGGCTCGGTGTCCTCATGGCGCATATTCTCCTGCACGTTCCTCATAGGAGGCAGGGCCATTCGGACAGTTTCATCGTTCTGCGACTGGAGTGGTTGCGTTGTCGAGGCGATGTGCTTGGTCGCTGACCTTCTGTTGAGGCTGTCCCACGGATCGCCTATCTCGCTTCGACACTCCCGTGAGCGTCGCCGCCTGAACAACGATGAAGAACTCGATCCAGGTGAGACAGAGCAGCGAAGGGTCATTTGGCACCAAGCGGTAGTAATTGAGCACCTGATGGGACTCGCCAAGCACCAGGACGAACCATTCGACAGCGTTTAAGGCTCTCGGTGATGGTGGCGCACATCCACTGATGAAGCGCTCTGTGCCTACTTCTGGCCGATCATGCGAAAACATTCCAGTAGCGCGTCGCCAGCGTCCGCCAGCAACCTTCATCTCCGCAACGTGATACGATTGGTATTGTCGCGAGCCGCGACTCTGGTAAGCAACAGGAGAACGACAGCGGAAGTCAGACGCCAATATGCTAACAGGGTACATGAAGCTTATTTTTGGACAACCTTGTGCTGGACGAGAGCCAAAGCTCCTACCGCAACGACGTACTCTGTATCGGCGAGAAAGCAGAGCGCCACGTGACCGGTTTCCTGGGCGATCGTGACACCTCAGCGCGCGGCTCGCGATCCGCTCTGAAGCACATTCGCTCGTGCGCTAAGCTGGAGCTCTCGACAAACTGATCTTGCAGCACAAGGGGGTTCTCCGTTTCGGCGCGTTCGCCGACCCACACCCTCCCTTTACGAGAGACATTCTCAAGCCGATGACGGGATAGCAGTAGCCACACGAACAAGAAGCTGAAGACGCACACAACCTACATTTCACTTCGCTTCACATCAGCTTCTGCTGTGCTTAGATTCGCGTGTGTGTCAGTCGATGCCTGCGAGAGTACGTGATGAGACGCTCGTCGACTCCTTCTCATGGCGTGCTGGTCAATCTAGTCGGATCGGCAAACGCATTTACACAGTTGCAACACACACCAGTTTGTTCTTGACGCATCCATACGTCGTTTCTGCCAAAGTTCTTAGCGCGATACGAAACGACGTCGCTGTGCTCCAACTGAACGCCCCACGCCGCTCGTCGTAACTGTGTCTCGATTGGTACAGCTGGCTCGGCTCGCTCGCCGCCAGTCGCTGCGTACTCTCCGTTCCACGCTCGGCAGCACACCACTCACATCAGCACGATCCGATTTAATCAGCACATTCGCACCAATAACATTTGCAGGTTCTATCACAATCGGCTGGCCCTCCTCACCATGCTCATTTTGATGCCCGAACGCGTCACACTACACATACATAGACGGCGAACATTTCTCGCGAATCTAAGTGCGCACTCCTGTGGTTCGGTAAGTTCTAGTGAAGCTGTATCAACTTCCAAGCTCGGCTAGCTTCCCTGCACTTTTCGCTCATACGCACCTCCTCCCGCACACGGTATGTATTCCAAACAACCCCATCACACACGCGCAAAACGCAAATCCCTGTGCGACCGCACACGAACACCCAGGTGATGCAGTCTCTATGTGTTTGCTAGTTTTTTCATTGATGTGCGCGATAGAAGGTGAGATACAGACGCATTCACACTATCAGAACCAATCTATTATATTCATACACAAGGCAGTCAACGTCAGCCCTGTTCTCCACACGCAAATACCGTACTCGGTCTCACCACCGACAGCAGGTCAAAACATTATCCCCACCCGCCTGTAATCCCTGCACCCACCTTGTCGCTCGTGAGTGATAGCCACGACCAATTCATCTTGTCGTCTTTCGCCACCTGGTACTTGGTCTACGTAGTACGTGCCCAAAACAGTTCACTGCTGCGTTCTCCCCCACTCATCGCCATGCCATTCGTTTGAACGCCCACGTTTGTACGTTCTCACCGGATCAATACCGCCAGGTGTGCCTCTTGTTCTCGAAGCAGTGGCCGTCGCTGTTCAAACAGGGATACCCCGCCGTTTGCCATTGCTCTAGAGTTGATATCATAGTTTAAAATCTCCCCCGTTGCCCTTGTCCGTCATCCTTTGTCCTCGTCCGCCTTCGCCCATATTTGGCCGCGCTCGTCCGCGTCGCTGGTCCTCGTCCACCTCAATGGTATTCGTTTGCCTCGTCCGCCTCGTTCCTTTCTGTTGGCTTCTCGAAAACGAAGGATTGAAGAAAGCGACCAACCACAATGTTTTCAATTACAAACACGCAACTATCCTCTCTTTCACTTCAAAGGCACAGTCTCCAATATACATTCTTTTGTCAGAATCACTGTCAAAATGTCAGATAATTTATTGTATGGATGAATATGCTAACCATACGGACATATCATATTAGTGCGCCCTTTCGAGGTGCTAGTTTCAACCAATCATATCGTTTATTGTTTAATTTTTGTCTAATTAGTGATTGCGAGAATATGATTCATGATTCGGTCAGTTCGGTCGCAGATTTTGTAGGAAAGATTTACAAAATATGTATCGCTGCATTCTAACTCTCAGTCAACATCGTTTAAAAAAATATCTGCACTGTTCAGTCAACACGTCCATATCCTTGTCTTAAGTCCTACATATTTTACACAACACAGTTCAAGAATGATTGGTTTGTAGGTTGCGCCACTGGCGTCGTTGTCCACTTCCAGCCCGTTGATCGATTCGCAATGAGTCTGGAGTTACTTGCCCATGCGAACACGCAGAAGTTGCGGCAGACAGCCCTAAGCACATTCTCTAGGTTCCTATGTGAAGAGGATGTTGGAGAGGACTATGTCCGTGCCAGCGTCCAGAGCGATGCCTCTGGAGCTCGCCTTGTAACAGTGATGGATAAGTTCGGTTTATATCTGGCATTCAGAACTGGTTTGACCATAAGGTTCTTGCTAAGAACTCTGTCATGTCTTACCTCAGACATATAAACGTGTGGCTGCTAAACAAGTATCCGCAACAGAGGTCTGTGGTGGAGGCAGAGCTGCTGCGTAAAGGGAAAACGCATGAAAAGCACTGCCAGAGACATGAGCAAGGTGGATTCGTCAATAAGGCGCCAGCATGCACTAAGCAGAATATATTCACGTTGTTAGAGAGGATGTATACGAATGCTGTGTGCTCTAAAGACTACCAAAATGCTGCGCTGCTCTGGCTGATGTGGTATTACTTCGACCGTGCGTCTGGCCTCGGCTTCGCGCAGGAGCAGCACGTGTCGCTGTAGGCTGACGGCACCGTCTTCATCCGCCTGCTACGCGTGGAGCCGGCGCAGGAGCAAGGCCTCACGCTTGTCCCCGACCGCACAAGCTTCGTTACCTGTCCGGTCTTCGCCGTCGCAGCGGCGCTCGCCATTCAAGACAGTCCGATGCACGCGCTCCTTAGCCAGCTGCCGGCGTTGCTATCACGTGCTGCCGTGCCAGTCGACTCGTCCCTCCCCCTTCAGGCGCTGCTCGATGCAGACCCAAACGATCTCGCAACGGCCGCCTCCCCGTCCGCTCCTGGCACAACAAGCCGCGTCAAGGCTGCGGTCGGCATCCACGGCTTCATCAACCGTCTTTTGCGACGCGCCGAGCTGCCGCCGGACGCGACGTGTGACCTCACCTCACACTCGTTCCGCAGGGGCAGGGCCCAGCACGCCAACGGAGTAGAACGCCTTGCGTCCCAGTGGATACCGACCGCGGCGCACGGAACATGATGTTGGCCAATAAAGGCTTTGCTTACGTGTTCAACACGCAGCGGGAGGACTTCAGGGTACCATGTGTATTCAGCGGGTGGACGCCCGACGACTCGCCTCTTGCCGTCGACCCAGCGAAGCTGGACAGCGCAGCGCGTTCCCGACTCGCTCGGTTGACGGCGCGCGTCTTCAGCGCTTGCAGCGGCCTCGGCGACGCGCGCTTGAACACCTACGCGCGCGTGCTGGAGACGCTCGCGGCTACGCTCGTGTTGCACTACCCGCAGTTGAAGTCGTTGAGCGCCGAGTCGCCGCTTGTTCACCGCCTCGAAGCGCCTGTGCTCGAGGAGGACGGAGATACGACAGAGCTCCTGGTGCTTGCGAACGCCCTTCAGGCATGCGCGCCCGAGCCAGTCGCGAGTCCCAGCAAAGCAGCGCCTTCACCCGACGACCAAGAGCGCGACCGTGACGCTGCGATCATTCGCGAGCTCATCGCGATGAACAGCGCGCTCTCCGAGCGTTTGCGCGTGTGCGAGTCCGCATGGCTTCGGCTTCCTGTCGCCGGCAAAACAGCACGAACACGCACTGAAGATGATCAAGTGCAACCATAAGCTTCCGTCGCCAAGCACCGCAAGAAGGCTGCGCCGTCAACCTTTCCACTATGTGGTACCAGTGGTACACAAAGGTACCGCGCGGGTGGGAGTGTACGGACCGCCAGCGGAAGTCCGACTCGCGTCTGCTCGCCGCGTACCTGAAGCTCTTCATGCCGAGCGGCTTCGTCATCCTAGACGGCGCGCCAACCGTCAAAGACGCCGTTCTTGCGCTCGGCACGACGGCAGAAACAGCTGCGCTCGATTTCCTGCGCGGCCACAGTGTACCGGGGACCGGTGCCGGCACCGTTCTCAAGTCGCTCAGGTGGCTGCATCGCGACGGCGTGCTCGGCGAGAAGATTGCTGCGCACAAGCGCCTGCTGGTCAGCAAGAAGATCGTCGACCCCTCTCCACCTGCAATGTAAGACATCTTGGCATTCGCGAGCCCGCCGGGTCTGTAAGACGCATGGGTCCAACAGCGCAGTATGCTCACATGCATACCCGCAATACATCGCAGTAGTTGTCGCGTTGGCCTCGCTCGCGCCCTTCGTTTGACCCGCCGTGCTCACTGACCAACTCATATGTCGACTGATAGGCAACAAGATAAACACGCGTCATACACACACATGCACTGAACACGCCAAACTCATTTCGCATTCGCACATACACTTATCATACGGCCACAACACCAGACATCACGCGTACACACCACTCGCCCGACACTCATCTTGCTTGCACGCTTGTGTGGTTCGCGAACGGCTGCGTACCCATCCCAACAGCTGAGCGGCCACCCGTCCTTCACGAGGGCTCGTCTGGTCCCGTTGTCGTCCTGTCACGCTTGTCCTGCTCACCCGCGTCTTCTCGAACTTGAAGACCCGCACAGACCGACAGCAGCAGGATTCGAACCTGCAACAAGCAGCGCCGAAGCGCTGCCGCTCACGCCAATTAGTTGCGCTGTCATTGGTTGGGAGGTCTGCGCGAGAGCGCGAGAAACGAGAGTGAGGGAGACAGCCACGCGTCGGCGGATCTCGTTTATCTTCTCTTACTCGCTTTTTGTATTGATCCGTTTGTGTGGCTGCCAACCCAGCAAACAAAAGCACTAGGTACTGTTTGTTATCTGAAATATGGACCCCGTTCTTCGAAATCTGTGCTCACTTCTGAATTTGCTCTCTCCTGCTCATACTGAGCTCCAGTCAAAATACACCTCATTTGGCTCAAATTTATTTTCCTTGTTTTCTCAGCTCACAGTGCGTTTCAGATCCTCCCACGAGCGCCAGTGAGTCGAGCCAAATTCAAACCCAAAGCGATTTGCTCGCACTCTGTTTTATCACCACCAAAAAGCAAATCAGTCAAGAAACGGAACCATTGGTTCCTTTGATCATTTTTTATCGATCCCCGATTTGTCCCTGGTTTTGATTTTATATGAGGAATCACTAGGGATTCTCCTGGCTGACCGAATTAGACCGCACCACTTTTGCTGCCCGAACCGTTAGGATATGGTCTATTTTTTATTTTTTACTTTTGCCTATTCGGTTAACCTTCATGCGACCTTTCCTCGATTTGTCGATAATTTTTCTTTAACTCAAATACCTTCATGTCTTCTCAAGAGATCTACGTCCGTCCTCGGAAGACATCTCCCAAAAATAACTTCGTACAGGGAACATTCCCACATCTTGC
This sequence comes from Globisporangium megalacanthum, assembly GCA_023334115.1. Lineage (NCBI taxonomy): Eukaryota > Oomycota > Peronosporomycetes > Pythiales > Pythiaceae > Globisporangium > Globisporangium megalacanthum. The sequence goes on from JAASGD010000234.1 coordinate 20,679, forward strand.
GACGCCAACATTGGACATGGATCGCTGACCTTGGGCTGGGCGATCTCTGATCCAGCGCTGCAAGTGCTGGAAACGTAGTCGCAACATCAGGAAGCTCAGACAGCGTCATGACGTCTTCGTCATTCTTGCGTTCCTCAAGAAGAAGGACCACGGAATTCGCGGTTCGACGCCGAAGGCTGGACAGTCTAGCCCGTTTCCGCTGCTATCACCACCGCCCGTCGATTTTCTCCTCTGGAGGAGTTTCGTTCAATTCCTCGATGTCAGTCACACTGTCGGGCTTCCTTCGGTCTAGTGCCATATCTAATCTCGATGATTTAAAAACAATACTGCGCGTTAGACGAATTTTGTCTAAGTGCGCTCTGGATGTTTTAAACCCACCCTGCACGCGCCATGTAAAGACACACAAAAGACATTCTCGATTGTCGTGTCTGGTGCTCTGGAAATCTGCGATTAGTTTTTCACGCACCTTGAAGTCGGACGTCCAGGAAATATAAAGCGGGTCCCTCCACAACAGTCTTTAATTCCGGTAAGCTGACCAATTTGAAGGAGGGGTTTCCTTTTCAGTAATCCCCGATTCCGGCGTTTCCGAGAAAAAGAATGAAGACAAACGCAGGATATTTTAACAACGAATTCACAATGCGGCTCGACCCATGTTTCAACAATTCCTATAATTTTACTAACCTTATCACATCCGTGTTACAATGAATGTTTCGGTTTTTTATTTTTTGGTTTCATGTTTAACCCTCACCCAATACGAGTTCGGTTGTTACAACTCATTCATCGTCCACCGTGCTAGTATCAATGTATTAGCACAGATCAAAATCAAAATGAGTCTGTGAGCCAAGTTCCATCAAGTGCGAAACTACATAGCAATATCACACATCCCGGTTTTAGCCCAAACCTTTGGTTTTATCGATGCAAACCAGTGACAAAGAGTCAGGCGTTTTGTTTTCAGTTTTAACCGATTCGGTGTTTTTGGAGGCTTTGCGACGGTTGATTGAAAAGTTTCCGTGCGTTTTTAACTTTTAACCCCCATCTACCACGGAAAGTCACCGATCGTAATTGGAGCGGGTTACGTATTGTTATCGTGTAGTAGAGGTCAAAATCCTAAATGCCGAGCCGTGCTATTAAAAGCCCGGTCAATGTTCACTCATTTCCCTGTCTTTTTGCTTTCGGCACCTCCACACTGCTGCTTCGAGCCCCTCATACAGCACATCCCTCCTTCCTTCACCCCCTACTTTTAAAACCGTCGTCTCTACGGCCAAGACACTTCCAGCCGAAGCTTACTCATTCTTTTAACGCGCTGCAAATTCAAAAGGATGGGTATGCAAAACGAGCAGGACGGGAGCGGGGACGGCTGCCATCTTTTTCGCCCCAAGTTGGTAGATTGGGATAATTCTCTGCTGGGTTAAATAGGGAATCCCGTGCAAATAAAATATTATCCAGATTTTGGGACATTGACGGTGGATGAGTGATCAGCATTTCGGGTTGATCGATGGCACTCATGACAACAGCGTGCCCACCTTGCGCAGTGTGGGCGTGGCGTGTTGGCGTTCCGCTAGAGCGCACACATGCCCCATGGTGACAGCCCTAACTGCCCAATGTATGGCTCCGGGAATTAATCACTTAAGTGCCCCCCCCTACCCGCTGTCACACTGCACCCGGACAGCCACAGACAGGGCTCCCTTTTAGGCACTTAAAAATGTTTTTTGACGCTGCGGCCGCATACATAATGCAGGGAATCCTCGAACACCATGACATAAAAAATGCACTTTTCAACTACAATTTTTACATTCAAGCAACATTTCGAAAAAATGCACAAGCTCCGCGAGAGCCCCACTGTCAATACAATTCATAAAAATACGAGGCACGGCAGTTGTTGGGCTTGGTTGGCTCAATCTGCAGGGGCAATTGTCTGTGAAATGGGGAGGGCTTAATGGGGTAATGTTGCACGAATGTGAAGAAATGATATATTCATTCAGTGTGGAGCTGGACTGGTTGAGTTGGGCAAGTCACTAATTCTCTCTCAATTTTCTCTCGACATGACCTCATGAACGAGCTGCGCGCTCCAGTAAGAGCGATTCGCCTTGAGGAGAAGCAAAGCCTCCAGTGCCATGGGCTGTAGAGAGCGGCGACTCAGACCGATCATGGTGCGTGTCTGGCTGAACAGACGCTTTATCAGGTTCGACGTCGGTATCACCGCGTTCACCAAGACGAACTTGGGCGCCTGGTCAGAGCGACGTGCGCGCTTTATCACTCTCTCCGCGAAGCCAAACCCATCTTCATCGTGGCCTGCCGCATCGCCGCCGAAATGATGAACAGCGTTACGCTCCTGCCGAGTCAACATGTGGTGTAGACCGCCTTGTACCTTGACAATTGCTGGCTCAAAGACAGGGTCGGCTACGAAAGTTGCAGTTGGCGCTAGCAGAGACAAAGAGTTAGACGAATCCTTTCAACAAAGACAGACTTAACGTACCCAGGTACTCAGCAAACGTAGGGAAGTCCTTGATTAGAGCGTCGAACAGCGTCTGGACCTCCCGCATTGTGACGGTCGCCGATTGAAGTCACTTGGACACCGACTCGATCGTCTTCAGGTTTTCGAGAAGCGCGCGAATTTTCTTGTTCACCGCCACCGACGGCAGAAGATCCGCAAGCGTCTCATCGTCACGATCGATATACTCCAAAAGTAGCGACTGACCATGGCAAATGTGGAACTACAACGCGTGTCCTGTCATATAACAGGATGCAAGTAGGTCTTGAACCTGATACAGGGATGAGCAACACATGCCAATGACCCGATCGCTATCCCAGTTCGTACTTACGCAAACGTACCGCAGCTTTGCCGCTTGGTTCAGGATGCACAACATCGCCATCAGACGCTGAACGTCATCCAGGTCCGAGTCAACGGTGCTGGTCAGAAGTCGGACAGCAAGGTTGAGCTTGTGGCTTGCGCAACCGACCAACGGTACGCCCACCAGTCGAGCCAGCCGCTGGTTTACAGCACGGTTGTCGCCAACCAAGAACACGCAGTTCTGCACCGTCTTCCCAAAGTACGAAAGGACGATCTTGAACACGCCGAGATGAGACTCTGCGTTGTGGCTGTCTTCAGGCTCCTCTATGATCGGCGGCATAGACAGCAGCGGGGCCTTCAACACGCCGTCGACGTCGTACGTGCCAAACCCGGCGACGAAATGCTCGGACGTGTGAGTCCACCCGTCAAAGATCAGACCGAACTTATCGTGAAGCTGGGCGGCGATCTTGCGCTCAACCCCGGTTGTAAGCTGAGTCACACTTTGCCGAAGTATGTCTGCACCGATGGTTGCCAGATTCGTGTTCCTGTTGTGAGACATCCGAGTCAGCTCATTGGTATGATGTCAGTGACAACATCAAAAGATTGCTCACCTGCGCGTCTCGGGCATTTCGCAAAAGGCGAAGGTGATGTTGGCCTCCACTACCCTCGTTATCCAATCGTAACGATTTTGGGCAGCTTGACTTATCCAAGAGAGGAGTGACTTTATTGCCCCGGGTTAGCTGAACACATATCGGCCTCATAGTTGGTATGACGCGCGCGCACGTGCTGCATGAGGTTGGAGTAGCCGCGGCGATCCGCCTGGCGGTACGTACGGGCACACACTTTGCATGCCCAGATGCCAGTGCGCAGCCCAGTGTCGTCGAGCTGAGGCATGAAGTAGAAGCAGGAGATTTGCTCCGGCATGAATGCCCGAGCCGGAGCAGAACTCGCGAGTACAATGTCCATGGTGTCGAATGTCGGTCGGGTTGGAAGAAAGTACCTGAGATGGTTGAATGAGCTTTGTTGCTGTCTCTGTGTGCTCTGCTGAGGTCCGTTCATTTCCGGGTGTTGTTATCTGAGCCTTTTTACCATAGTCAACTTCGTAAAAATTAATTAGCCTTGAATCCAAGTTGACCCATAAATAATGCAGGGGTTTTACAAAACGAGTGACATAAATTATTTCATGCGTCCCACTTAAATTAATTTGTGATACATAAATTTGAGGGGAGCCCTGAACTGGACGAAGAGTCAACAATCGTGGAGCTACTCGACCGATTTGGGCTGATAAAGGCGAACGCCGTGTGGACTTCAATTGAAAGGTAATCGACGGTAGAAGACACCGTGCTACTGCCCCTGACTGGACCAGGCACGCCTGAGTCTCCGACAGTTAAGAGTATCCAATATCTGGTCGGCAGTTCGCCTGGATTGCTAGATGCACCAGACCTAACATTGCGTTTGCAGTGCACTGCGCGACCCGACGTGATCACGCGCCGACAGCTCAAGATTACCGACCGGCGAAGCGGATCGCAAGATACCTTGCTGGGACGGCGTCTCTGAAGCTGAAGATGGTGCCTCGCGACGGGAAATCTCAGCCGCTAGTGGTTTCGTGTTACTCGCATGCTGACTACGCTGGCGACAAGTCAGACAGGAAGTCGGTAAGCGGCGTGTTGTTGTTGGTGAATGGGGTGCTGGTCGGATGGCAGTGCAAGAAGCAGACTATCGTCGTGCTGTCGACTGCTGAAGCGGAGTTCGTCGCCGCGTCTGTCGCCGCGAAAGAAATACTCGAGATGGTTCAGCTGGTCGAAGAGGTTGGTCTGAAGGTGAAGCTGTCGATGGCTATGCACATGGACAACCAGGCAGCCATCAAGCAAGTCGAAAATAGGAGCAGCTCCAGTGAGACAGTGAGAAGCACGTGGACATGAAGCTACAGTTCGTTTGAGACTACGCTCGGAAGAAGATACTCCAGCCAAGACTCGTCGGGACGCTCGACATGCTCGCGGACGCGCTTACGAAGGCACTTCCAGCACCGCGGCTTCGGGAGGCGCGAGCGGCGCTTGGCGTGGCATGATTCCGGTGGGCACGGGGTGGGATGTTGGAAGTGCCGTGCCCGCGGGAAGCTCGCGGAACAAATGAGTGTGTGTGTGAGAAGACGGTCAGCTGCGGACCGCAATGTGGGCTCGGTAGGATCAGCTCACTCTCTTTGCTCTTTTTGAATTCATTTCTGTTTTATCTCCCTTCGACCAACTTCGACTGGAGTGCGCGCGCGCGAGGGCGAGCGACTCGGACAACCAACACACGCAGCTTCCACGAGGCGCCGACGCGGGAGGCAGCGGCTCGGAGGTAAGCAGCGTGGCTGGCGTTCAACAGGTGAGGTCCTCGCTGAGTACAATTCCGTCTCACTGACCTCCTGGTTCAAGCTGCTGTCTGGTGCAGAGTTGTTTGGACTTCGTGAGGTGGTTGGGTCTGTCGCTGACGTCGCAATGCTGAACGACATGGCGGTACCGTCTGCTCATCTGCCGCATCTGCACCAGTCACGACTAGACTGTAATGATGGCTACCCATGCGTTTTCCGGGAGAATACTGTGAGCCCGAGAGAATCGGCGTTCTCAGGAGCTGAGTAGAGAGGTGACGTTTGCAGCGGAACTATAAACGACGCTAACGTGGCGTAAATTTGGGCGATTGTGTTCGATGTCGTCGGGTGCACCTTCTCGGCATTCACTGGGGTGCGCTTGCCATCAATTTAAACTACCCGACCACAGTAGGCTGCAACATCTACGAGTCGCGGTGTTAATCTGAATACAAGGTGGAGATGGAGAAGCTGTGGACGTGGAAAGTGTTGCAGTTTCTCCACAAGTAGCACGAAAACTGCCGCGTTCTGACGCTGTTTCGGAAGGTTTTCAAGAGCTGGGTGACAAGGCCAGTGCGGACTGACGGCGCCTCTTGCTGGTTCCACATCATTGCGCACGTATACTCCTGGTTTGCTGACATAAACGATTGACGGCTGAGCACAATCGTTGCAGTAGCGCAAGTGCGAATCATGCGTATGCGGGTACTCTGGACGCTCCTCTACGCAGCGGTTGACGCGGCTGCAGCAGTAAAAGACCATCGGGCACTCGAGACGCATGTGAAGCTTCATCGCACTTTAATCGATACCTGCGTTTTCGTATCGTACGTGTACTTCAACAACACTATTGCATCAACTTCTCGCACGCGCTGCCCAATACCATTGGAAATGGCAGCGTGTACTCGCTGGTGGCGCTGGCTGTGACGCCGATAGCTGCCGCCAACTTGAGTGCTTCATAATGCGCCTGGCGGAGCTATCCCAACAGTTCCTTGTTTTCGTACAATACGCCTTTAAAACCCAAGGTCGCTCTCTCAACTCTCTCTCCCAACGCCTCCAGTGACTTGATCTTGACTAAAAGACCGTAGCTCCAAGATGATAGCGCGTTAGAGCAACAGAAGCACATGATCGGCTTGGGGTGTGGCATCAACAGCTGCACTGCGCAGACCTTGGGATTGGTGGAGCTTCGCGACGGCTCATGGCGCACGACTTGTAGAAAGTGGAAGTTTGAGAAAGAGATACACTTTGAAATTGTGTCCCGAATATCTCCCTTACAACTCCAATTGAATCAGGGAAATTGTGTCGCTGAAGTCTCAGGTGGCAGTTTTTGAGGCGGTATAACTCAACAGTCAACATATGTTTCAAAATGCTACGTTTATATTCCAGTATTTTAAAAGACATGGAATACTTCATTTACATTCTGGAATATTTCCCCATATCTCGTAAATAAAATATTTATTGCGCATCTCTGTTTCCGTTGGGTATTGGCTTCTGTTGATTTAACTAACTTTTAAGTTAGATAAAGTAAAATGCATCAGTTAAGATTTCGAAACTGTCGCTATTAGGCTGTTAATTTTGCTTTTTTATCGTCACATCGTGATACCGTTGCGGGAACGGGAGCGTGCGTCTGATGTGTGTGATAAACACGATAAAAGTGTGTTGTATGGAGTGCCCCATACTGTATGTACACTGCACATGTTCTCATGTGAAAAGTATGTTGTCTCGAGAACACAGACCACACCGCAGCTTTCTCTATGTGAAACAAGCACGCGAGTATGAATGCTGAGCAGTGGAGACACAAAAGCGAACACTGTCCCGCATCCTCATGGATCGAGTCTGGCTCGATCTTTGCTTGCGTATCGATTCTATCAATCACTGACGCAAAGCGGGAAGATGTTCGTTCAGTATGCATCAATCGTACTGTATCGAGTCTGAATCGAACCGAGTTTTCTCGCGTTGCTTGCCGCGTCACAGCAAAGCAGATCTCGTCACGATCTCCATGCGCAGTGGGATACTCGGATCTTTGCGTACTGTCTGACAGTTTACCATTGTCAGGTCGTCCGCAGTTTACCTGAGCTGCTCTCGCTCTTGCTCTCGAATCCAGTCGACTTCGGCGTCGCGACGCGCACGCGCGCCAAAGCACACACGCAAAGCAACCACGTCCCCCACAGGCGCCCCCAAGCTCTCGAACGCCATGACCGCCCCTTCGATGACGCTCACACGCGCGGACGAGCTCCAGCTTGCTGATGTCGCTGAGACCATCGTGAAGAACACAGTGGACGAGTACAATGAGCACCTCACGGTGCGCAACGGCGTCGTGGACGAGCGTCGGTGGAAGAAAATCAAGCAGCGAGGTGATATGCGCGTGTACCGCGAACGCAGTCCAAGCCTCGATGGCATCACTACGGGTGCTTCTCACGGATGTCCCCACAGCAGCAACAGCAGCTGCAGCAGCGAGACGGACGGGGAGAGTGTGGAGGACTCCAAGACGATTGCCCCGATGCTTGCATTCGGCTATGTCGAGGGCAATCTCGACGACGTCATGTACGGTCAGATCTGCCCGAGCACCAAGGACATGCAGCTCAAGACCGCGTATACCGAGGACGGCTATGTGGACTGGACTTTGCTCGCGCTAATCACCACACCAAGCGAACACGACCCGTTCCGAGAACTCAGCGTCAAGCGCGTGGTCAAAGGCCACTCGTTGCTCGTGGGTGCAGTCATGCGACAGCGCTCCGTTCTCTACCTCGAGTCAAACGGCATCGCCCATACCCCAAATGGCGAGCGCATTGGGTACCACGTGGATCATTCCATCGACGTTCCGGGTCTTTTCGAATCGCCTGATGTCTCCGTAGTGCGCGCGAAGGTCTCGTTCTGCACCCTCTTCCGGCAGCACAAAGCGAACTGTATCGAAGTGTTCATGCGCGGAGTCATCAACCCGATGGGAGACGCTTTTGCGAGTCTCATTGCGTTCACGAGTGCGGACGTTAGCCTCGCAATCAGTCGGAACACACACTGCGCCGAGATGAAGAAGCTCACGCGGATCCTCAGCTCCCAGCCAGCAGCTGTGCGTGCGCTGCTGTCGTCTTCCAGCGCAGGATCAATGGGTAGCAGCAGCAGTGGCGGAGAAGGCGGCTATGACGACAACGGAACTACTCCCGCTACGGTGGCCCACGGACAGGTATCGTGTGCGCAGTGCAGCGAGAGCATCCTGGACAAGCTCAAGCGGCTGCGGCCGTCGTCCAAGGAGAAGCACTGTGCGATGTGTGGCTCGCATGTGTGCTCGAGATGTCGCGTGCACAAAACCATGTTCGCTCCGTCAGTGACGAAGGAGAAGAAGAAAGAGCTCACGCAGAGCAGTCGGGCGTTCTGTACGAGTTGCCTCACGCGTGTGCTCAGTGCGTCGTCGGCGATGTTTGCGTCTCTCGATGTGCGTGCGGCGCAGGGAGAAGACGTGGACTACGCGTCGGCGCTGAGCATGAGCAAGTCAGATGCGAGTAGGCTACGGAGCAGCCCGGAGTTGTGAGAAGGTTACAGTGGTTGTTATCAAGTGCGTTCACGAATTCGTTCAAGCTGCGATACTCAGTACAGTACTGTGCAAAACTATAGACGCACCCACTTTTTCATCTGTAACTTTTGCACAGTTTCGTATTTGAACGCTGCGTTTTAGGAGGCGATACCAGCGATTCAACGAAGCAACATAGCGAAAAGAGAGCTAAAAATATCAAATAGCAAACGAGCTAGCGAATAATATCCAGATTGGCATACAGCGATTATTCTCAATAGTCAACCCGTGCTAAATTAATAATGTGTAGAATGATAAATATTATTGGGTAAGGTTAGTATGTAGTGAAGTTTGTTATCACCCAGCATTGCATTAATGAGCTCACAA
>JAASGD010000235.1:0-29697 GCA_023334115.1 Globisporangium megalacanthum
CGTACTTCAAGTAGACCCGAGCCGCAATAGTAGCAACAACGTCCGGCACAACGATGACAGCGCACCGCAAGTCGTTTCAGCTTCGCGCAGCATCTCTCTTCTTGCCATCCAGTGCCACTGCAGCGCTGTGCTCGAAGTTCTTTAGACACACACTGCGGTTCCATGACGACGTCATTTTGTTGAATCAAATGCAAGTGGGTTTGTAACATCGACTTTGAGAGTTATTTGTTTTGCCATTCTATGTAAAACCGAGTCACATCAATTTGAACTTGAATTTGCTCAATTTGATCTTGGATTGGCTCAATTTGAGCTTTAAATGGTGTACACTTGCACGTCTGGTACTTTAGTATTAAGATACTAAAGTATCAGAGACGCCTGGTGGACGAGCATGTTGGGTGATGCATTCGCCTTCCTCATACGACCTCGATCACGAAGACCTCTCGCAGTCACTCACGCTCGAGAGTGCGTCACCGACCTTCGTTATCGCTGCGGCACTCGGGCAGATAGCGGCCTCCAGTGTCCACAAACCCGCTTAACAGAGCAACAGCAGCAGCCATAGCACCCTCTCAATGCGTTCGGAAGCCTTTCAGGTCTCTTTAGCAGCGCCGGAGGACGCGATCAAGCGGACAGACAGACAAGAAAGGAGCGGATGCGACTCGTTCATTTTCATTTGCCAGCTCTTACGTGCGACAAACCAGTCTGCTCGTTGGCACGCTCTCGCGCCGCACAGCCGCCGCCCGGTTCACGCAGCTGCGTGACGCGCCACCAGTTGACGTGTGCGTGTGCGTGCGAGCGAACAAGAGCAGCCAACAGAGTGGAGGAGGGACACCGGAAGGCGAGACGCCTACATGAGGTCCACGAACGGCTGCGGCGCCATCGTCACCGGCGTCTTGCCCTTCGTCTTGAGGGTGTACGCCTCCTTCGGCGGGGTCGGCTGGCGCTTGATGACAGCGCGCACTAGGCGACCACAAGCGAGACGACAGGCAGGTCAGTCAGTCGCTGTCAATCGGCGTCCGTTCCATGGCAGCCACCAGCAGCACACGCACCGCCGGTCGCGTGCGCCTCCTTCTTCTTGAGCTCGTTCTCCTTCACGCGCGTGAGGAAGCCGAGACGGCACTTGGACTGGTGCACGTGCTCGAGGCGCACGTTGATGTGCTTGTGGATGATGCGGTTGCCCACAATCTTGTTCACACGCACACCGACCGCGCGCTTCGTGACGTTGAACACGCGCCCCGTGCGGCCGTGGTAGAACTTGTGCGGCATGCCCTTGTGGATCGCGCCGTTCGCCTTAATGTCCACGTAGTCGCCCACCTTGAACGTGCGCAGGTACGTCGACATCTTCACCATGCCGCTCTGGCGGAACGGGCGGGCGAACATGTCGCGCGTGCGCGCGCGGTAACCGAACGAGTGCGGCATGGCTGATTAGTTACTCCTGGAACACACATACACACGCGTGTTAGTTGCTTTCGTGATCCGCAGGCTCTGTGGAAGGTCGCCAGTCTGCGAGCTCTCTCCGCTGTCTATCGGGCGCGGCTGCGGGCGGGTAAGTGGGAAGACGCGGCGACCGACGCCACTAATCGAATACGGCGCTCTGCGCTACTGTGCAGCTAGCTCCCTGGACGCGTCGCTCACGTTCCCTGTGCTGCCGTCAGTTGGTTGGTCGGTCGATTGGTGGGTCGGTCGTCTTCCCCATCGTCCGTCGCCCAGCCGCCGCCATCGCCCAGTAGCCATCGCCCTTCTCGAGAGGCGTCGTCACGCTTACCTGCAGATTTGAACGAGACAAGAACTGCGGCGCCACGAGCGCTGCGGATGGAACAGCAGAAGCCAACCACAGCCAGCCATTCAAAGCGCGGCATACAAACACCAAGCCAACCACCGCGCAGCCAATCACCAAGTGAGGTTGCTCTTTTCGAGTGGTTCGTATTGACTTCTGTCAGTAAAGCAGATGTTGCTCAAGCATACTTCCTCGATTTATTCACTATTCGTCAATCGGTCAGTGAGGATATTGCTCCGCCCCAACATACTCGCCACTGGCATGGAGGTGCGTGTGTCCTACTCCACGTGCTCTCGCTCGCTCTCTCTCTCGAGCACGTCTCTGACGTCGCCCTCTCTCTCTCGACAGGACGAAGAGTTTGGCGAAGACGTGCTCGTCACCACAAAAGGCGGTGCCGCGGTGCCTGCAGACAGCGGCGAGTGGGCTCCCAACGCTCCCAACCCGCCGCCCGCTGACGATGCTAATACCGGCGGTGACGACGACGACGATGACGAGGAGCTCTACGGCAGCGTGTCCACTACGCTGAGCGCTTCAGCGGGTGAGAAAGCGCCAGGAAGCGCACCGAACGCGTCCGTCAGCGCAGTAGCGACCAGTAGTGCGCCATTGGTGCGTTACGTGAGTTGTGGTTAGTGGTGTGTGTATCGTGAGAAGCAAAGCAACTGGCTGACTTGGAGTGCGATAGGGACAGACTAAAAACGAGACGAAAGGAGACGAGGAGGACGATGATGACGACGACGAAGAGGAGATCGCGATTGTGCTCAAGAACGACTCGAAGGGGAGCAAACCGATGCTCCGGTTCACAGGCGGTACGTACGTGCGCTTCTCCCAGCCACGCCCATAGACAGCTGCACTCACAGTGTGTGGCGTGGATGACGCAATCAGCGGCGTCGAATCGCTACGTGCGCGGTGGATTCGCAAACAGTGGCGAGCAGCAGGTCCCAACCGGCTCGTCCCATCTCCACCCCAAGCAGTCGGACGTGCGTGCGACGCTTTTGCTGACTGACTGGCTGGCTGACTAACTGACTGGCTGGCTGACTGGCTGGCTGACTGACTCCCTGGCTGGCGGACGAAGCAGGTGAATGCGGACGGCGTTGACGACGTCTCGCTCTTTGGCGGCCGCCGAACTGCGTTCGACGTGGACATTGACATGCTGGAAGACAAGCCGTGGCGGAAGCCGGGCGTGGACATCTCCGACTACTTTAACTACGGCTTTGACGAGCACTCGTGGCGGGTGCGACAGCACGGCTGCGGCTGTGGCAGTTACTTCTTTTCATCACGTACTTGCCTCTTACGCTCTTCTGGCGTCTCGTCTTTTGGTCTTGTGGTCAACAGGAGTACGCAGCCGTGCAGCTCCGGCTGCGGAGAGAGGTCGCGATGGAGAAGGCCCGGGAGCAAGCAGCGCGTCAAGCAGTCTCAGCGGCGGTGGCCCAGCCAGGACACGACCACAAGTCCTCAATGATGATGATGCACCCGTCCGGTGGGATGCCTCCGCGAGGATACCCAGGCGGTCCACACGGCGGCCCAGGCGGGATGGGGCCTGGCGAGCCGCACGGTGGCGGTGGTATGCCTCCTCCTATGGGCGGTCGTGGTCCGGGTGGAATGGCGCCGCATCACGGTGGTGGCGGCGCGCCTGGACCGCACGGGTTCATGGGGCCGCCGCCAGGGTGGCACCCTGGGATGGGACCTCCGCCTCCTCACGGCGGTGGCTTCCCGCCTCCGAACTGGGGCGGTCCTCCGCCAGGCCATTGGGCTGGTGGACGCGGTCCACCCGGCGGTGGCGGCGGCTGGATGGGCGGCGACGAGTTCGGCGGCCGAGGGGGTCGTGGTGGCGGTCGCGGTGGAGGACGAGGCGGCGGGTGGGGTGGAGAACGCGGCGGGCGCGACTTTGATGACCGCGGCAGGAAACCAGACGACCGTGACGGCCGCAGCGAAGGCGGCAGCCATCGTGGCGACAGTCGCCCTCGCGACGTCGGCTCGGCGTCTCGGGACCGCTCTCGATCCCGATCGCGCGGCCGCCGAGACCGGAACAGCTCCCGTGACCCGCCTAGAGCGTCAAGCTCAAGCGGCGGTCGGGATGGTCCGCGAGATGCCGGCGGAGATCATGACCGCGACCGGGGTGGACGCGACCGAGGCGACCGGGACCGTGATCACGACAGAGACCGCGGCCGCGGTGCCTCAGATCGTGACCGTGGCAGTGGTGACCGTGGCGGGAGCGACCGAGGCGGTCGGGAGAGAGAGCGCGGTGGCGACCGCCGTGACCGCGACCACGATCGGGGAGATGACAAGAGTGGCCGTGACCGAGACCGAGACCGCGCAGGAGGCGCTCCACGCAGCGACGACCGCGACTCCCGGAAGCGCAGAGACCGCGACGAGGGTCCCAGTGGCGGCGACCGGTACCGACGGCGACACTAGGCGACCTGTGACGCTGTTGGGACGGGCAGCGAGACGATACAGAAGCACCCAGAGAATGCAGGCAAACGACACTCTAGCAACGACATACAGGGATGAAGACGACGCCGCACGTGCAGTTGGGATCCCGAGTCACTCACCTCAGTGGATGCTCTGTACTGACGCAGGTGGTGGGCTAGTGACTCAGTCGGTCGGTCGCTGCCTGCATGGTTAGATTTGCTTCCGGAGCCACAGCTCCGTCTCTAACTTTTCCAAATCGTGGGCCGTCACTTGGAGCGCGATGCTCGCGTCGTTCAGAATCGCGTCAGTCGGGATGAACGTCATGGCAGGGAGCGCCGTGTCGTCTTCGCTCTGTCTCTCGCTCTTGGCGAAGGCGGTACGCAGAGCTGTGGCGAGTGAGTGAGCGACGGGTCAATCACACAGTTCGACACACAGATACAGTCTCTAACGAGCATACGCTAACGGCACGCACCGACGCCGATCGCCAGCTCGCTCTCGAACGCGGCTGCGTGGTAGAAGACGCGGAAGTGGACTGCGCGGTTCCACGGCAACTGAGCGCGCGAGAAGCTCCGCTCGACGCACTGAAGCAGCCCTGTCGCGACGTCGCGCATCCCGTGAGCGTCTAGACGCGTCGGCGACGCTGTCGTCGTGGTGGGGGCCGCAGTGCACATGACGACACACAGTGCGCGCTGGATGATGCTGCGCTGGCACTCGAACGTCCACGCGTTGTCTGTCTGTGTGGCCACGGAGCTCACGGGGCTCAGGTGCTTGAGCACGCGGTGGCAGAACGCCTGCAGCTCCACTTCCACGAGCGCGTCGCGGGGCAAGCGGGAGACGTGCACCACGAGCACTGGCGCGTGCGTCACGAGCTTCACGCGCTCTACGTCCTTGTCGAGCTCGTCGTCGCTCTCGTCGCTGTCGACGACGCTCGCGAACTTGTCCTGGAGCCCTGCGTTCGTAACGAGCTGCGCACGGCTGAGCGCTGCGACTGCCGCCAGGTTGTTGGTGCTGTCCGGCTGCTCGGTCGTGTACACGACTGCAGCGCACACGTGGCGCAAGTTCGAGTCGAGCGCTTCGAGCACGCGTCCAGCGTTGCGGTAGCACACCCGCGCCTGTGCGGCGTGGTCGGCACCGACGATTGCCATCGTCTCAGGCTGGAACGCCACCTGCCCTGCGAGCAGAATGAGCGACTTGTGCAGGATGTTCGCCTGGCTGTACGGCCCGATGCAGTTCGGCGCCCACGCCGAGAGGCTCGTGACGTGCAGCACATCGCGCACAACGCGGGTGGCGAGCAGCTTGCTCTCGCCGCTGCCACGGACCCCGACGCAGTCGACGAGCACGCGGGCTGGGAGCGCTGCTACCTCGACACAGCTGCGCGACGGCGGCATGCGCTGGCCAAAGAACCGGGCGTACGCAGTGTTGAGCTGCGCGAAGCTGTCCATGTCGCGCACGTACAAGTGCACGAAACACACGTCCTCGAGTGTCATGCGCTCGCTCGCCAGTGCCGCTGCCGAGTGAGGACAGAGAGGATGCGCAGACACGGAGACACGGAGTCAGCCAGAAGCTTCGTCCTGCAGTGTCGCTGTCGGCACACACGCCGCTCGGACGCACCTTGTACCTGATCGAACACGTCCGCCATCTCGTCTTCGAGACTGAGTGTCGCACTGTGCGCACTCATCACGCCGCTCAAGTGGAAGATGTTGCGGAACTGGCTGTGGTTTGGAACGAACGCGCGGTCGACTGGCGCCAGCACTGCGAGCGCGTTGACCGGCTCCACGGTCTTCTTGTCCATCGTCCGTCTGTCGGCGCTGAGCTGGAACCGATCCGGCGTGTCCGCGCGCACCAGTCTGGAGGCGAGCTGGGACGGACTCGCCAGCGCTTTCTCCTCCAAGTGGCACGCTTCGATCACCAAGAACGCCACGGGAGCGAACATGTCGTCCGAGTGGAGCACTACGCGGGACGAGTCGCTGCGCACGGCCGACACACCACACCAACGGCCGCACCATCAGCGGCACCGACTTTGGAGCAACGCAGTGGCCACGCATCGACGCGTGAGTGGACGTACATGACAATTCGCTTCTTGAAGAGCGGACAGTCGAGTGTGAGGGATTCGTACTCGCCGCCCTCTCCACACACGTTCAGCTGGTACTTGGCTTGCTGCATCCCACTCGCACCACACAAGAGCGTCCGTCAGTGTCTCATCTCTCCAGTCTCCTTCGCCTTCGCATGAAAGCAACGCTGCTCCGCACCAAGGCCAGGAGCTCGGGCTGGAGTGTCGCGACCGTCTTGCCCAGGTGCTTGCGCGGCGTGAGTCCGACCGACGCGACCTTTACGATGATCGCCTCAATCCCGGACTCCACCATGTCGTCCAGGAGCTCCTCTTGGTCTCGTCGCCACAAGTACCCGAGCGACGTCAAGCCCAACCTCGAGCACCTGCACGTTCGACGTCGCATTCGTCAGTGCCCAAGCTGCCCACCACCATCCCATTGCAGTGCCACGCACACATTCTCGACGCGGTTGCGCTGGTACGACGAGAAGATGGCGCCACTGCACACGCCCTTCACGTCCGGGTATTGCCTCTAGTGATGCATTTACCCACACAACCCATTGTGAGTCTGTGTATATGCCCGCTTCGTGGTCGACGAGCGATGAGGGGACGCACCACGACGTTCTCGAGCAGACGGAAGAGGTCTTCGACCTCGTCTCCGTCCGTTCTCGCGTGGTAGTCGATCGCCTGCGTGACCGCAGAGCCCGTGATCGTGTCCGTGACGAGCGGCAGCTCCATGCTCTCGGCGATTAACGAGACGACGTTGTGCCCGACCTGCTCGGCCGCCATCACGAAGGTCAGCTCACAGTCTGATGAACTGAATCGCATCAGACAAGGCGACGAACGGACCGACTGGTACATGAACGAGTCGATCTCGGCGTCCTCCGGTGCGAGATCCAGTGGCGGGTGCAAGTGCGCAAGCACCGCCACCTCGTGGCCCCAGCGCACGCACTCCATCATGGCGTAGCAGCTGTCCTTGCCGCCACTCACGAGCGCGACCACCTTCATGGCTGCTCTTGTTGGAATCAAAACAACCGAATACAAGCTTACATCAACATCGTGTTCACCGATATATTGCAAGCTCGTAAAACGAGTTGTGATTCTTGGGGATGCATGTCAAATGAAAGAAATCAAGACAATCGAGAGCCACTGACTGCTTTCCAAAATAACATACAGAAACAAAGTCAAACAGTAGACAAAAAAAAATCCGAACACTAGTCTTATTGAATTCAAACAACTTCCCGAATTCTATGAACCAAAGTCCATAGGTGGCGGCAGCTCGTGGATGAACTCGGCGAAGCGGTGCTCGTGCTCGTGCCACCAACGCTCGGCCTCCAGCTCGCTCACCTTTTCCTTATCAAAGAGCACAGCGATGACCTCTTCCTCGAGTGTATCTTCACGGCGCCCCATGTGTAACGCCACACCGTCACGCCGCGCCTTCTTGTCCGTCTTGCGGTACATCGAGCTCAGCTCGAACCTGGACGCGTCTTGCAACACAAGCCGCGCCTTCGTCTCGCTCGAGTCGAAATCCACTCGTCTGCCGCCGATTGTGGGCTGGTCGCTCCAGGACTTGAGCAGGGGCTGTTCGCAAGCCTGGTGTAGTTGATCTTCAGGAGACTCCAACTTGTCTGCATTGTCAGCATACTCGTGCGCAGCGTCTTCTGGTGCCGCGTTGGTACTGTTTGAACTCATCGCCGATATCGTTAGAGCAACGCGAGTAGGCGACAGAGCGGCTCCTCTGGAGATCGAGGCGTTTAGCTCCGACTTCATGCTGTCGAGCAGATCTGACGAGATCTCGATGGGTTGCGAGGGCGAAACCTGCACGGTCTTCTTTCGGCGACCTGCTGACCGTGGTGGCACTCTCGGAATCGCTCTCTCTTTCGGACCAGAGCTGGGTTTTGCCTGCTGCTGGTGCTCGCTCGTCCCTGAGATGTCGAGCTTACGCGCACTCCCTCCGTTGCCCGAGTCGCTGCGCTGGAACGGCTTTGAGGCAGGCGCGTCCTTTGTCGGCTTGTCGCCGAGCGTTGAGCGTCGCAAGATCTTGGGCTGGAACGTCAGCTCTTTCTCTTTCTCCTCCTCTTGCCGCGAGCGCTCGGCCTCCATCTTCTCCTGCTTTTTCCGGAGCCACTCGGTTTGGCGTTCGACCATCGAGAGGGCCGAGAACTTCTTCGCTGCGTTCGCAGCTGAAGGCACGTCCGCTGTTACTACGGCTTGGTGCTCCGTCGAGTCACTCAGTGCCTCTTGTTGTGCGCTCTCGCTTGAGAGTGGTGGCTCGTCGCTTCCACCTCCAGCGTTCCCTTGGTTGGCGTCGTCGGAGAGAATGATGAGCTCCTTTCCGGGTCGGATCTTCCCTCGGCTCGGACTCGCATTCCCAAGTGCGTTCGGAGCTCTCGTGGAGTCTACGAACCGATCTGCGAACGTTGGGATGTCCTGGAGCTCTAACACTGTCATTCACCACAGTAGACAGGGGGAGTGAGCGAGCAGCTCCGTTGGTCGAAGCGGATGTGGAGGACGAGTGCGTGCGTGCGTACAAATGTGCTTCCAGCACTTGAGCTGCACGTGCGGGTAAATGTCGCCGCGCTGCATGTGTCTCCGAATCATCTGGAGGCACGCATACACGCGAACAGCAGCGCCCATGTGCGTATGCGAGTTAGTTGCTGCTACTTTCAAAGAAGGAGGTCGCTCTTGAATCACCAGGGCTGCGGACCTCTTCCGACCCGTCGTCTGGGATTTCAGCGCGGTTCGCTTCCTCCCAGAGCCACTTCTCCACGAGTTTCACACGCGCGTGCCACCAGTTGCCGGACTCGAGTGCGAGGGTGTTGACGTCCTCCAGGAGGAGGTCGAGCTGCGTACAACACCCACCATTAATCAACTCCAGCTCCTGATAATCTCCACAACTCTACCAAGTCGAACTTCCATCCTGATCGGTCCTCTCTACGTACCATCCTACCACTCAGCGCTGCGTCGCTCCCCACAATCGCTTGCCCCACCATGCGCTCCGTCGCCTCACAACGGACTCGGACTGGTCCAGCGCTCGCAAAACGGTCCCAGTATACATACTATTCTGAGCGCGTGTCAGATCTTGAAACGGCGTCTTCTGGCACTTTCAAAAAAAAATCACGAATTCCATCCAGAATCATATCCAGAATCATGGTCTGCTTCAAGACCCGCGAATTCGCCCTATCAAGCTCCTGTACGCCGCGCGCGCTCGCTGTGTGCGCCTCCAGCGGCGTCATCGCTGTCACGAGTGGCAGCACGCTACAGCTTCTCAAGCTGGGCAGCGATGGCGCGCAGCTGCTGCAGCAGATACCGCTCACAGAGCCTGGCAATGCGGAGCGACCGATGGTTGCCACGTGTGCGCTCTTCACAGCGCCTGGTGTGCTGCTCGTGGCTGCTGGTACGTGGCTACTGGGCTTCCGCGTGTTCGCTGATACGCACCACCCTGCGCACTGGAGCTTCGCAGAGCCACTGCCGAGCACAGCGACGCTCGTCGTGCGCTGCCGCCACTGCACTGGTGCGGCAGTAGTGCTGCTCGCTGGCGCTGGCCGCTTCGCTGTGTTCCAGTGGCGCGAGCGCCTGAGCAGCCGCTGCGTGAGTGTCGCAGAGGTGTCGACGCATCCGCTCGTGGCGGCTGCGCTGAGCGCTGACGGCCGCTTCCTCGTGCTTGCGGACGCGCGTGGCCGCCTCTACGTGCTGAGCTTCGCAGCGTTCGACTGGCGAGGTGATGGTGGTGGTGAACGTGGTACAACAGTCGAGAGGCCGGCAGAGAATGGTACGCGGCTGCGCAACAGCTCGTGCTCACGCTCTGGGATCGTCATGCGCGACACTCCGCTGGACGCCGTTCGCATAGTCGCAGAGACTGGCGGTACGGACTCGTGGAGACGAAAGGGGCGATAGATGACGGTACTTGGACCAGTGAAAGGACAGGAAAGGAAGGATGTGATGACGTATGTGCCGTGACGTGGGTGCTAGGACTCGAGGCACAGAGCACGTGCAGCTGTCTCCAGTGGCTCGTGGCGACGGCGTCCGACAAGAAGGGACTTCGGTACCTGCTGCTTGTTGGGTCCGAGAGCGGCTCGTTGCGTGTACTGACGCTTCGAGAGAAGAAGAATGAGCAGAAGAAGACGCACGAGTGGACACCGCCGACTCGTTGGGTGCTAGAGACGAAACAGGTGCGTCTGGGGCTTCAGAGACCAGCACAACTGTACTGGTACTGTACTTGCATAGCCGAGACAACGACGCCCACTGACGGACTCAGGACTGCAGATTTACCCAAGTACGTCAGAGCACAAGATCGACCCGATCCGGCGTATCTTCCCTCAGTTTGAGACGAGCTCCACGCGAACCGGCTTCCAGGTGCTCAGTGTCGCTGACTCGAGCGCCAAGCTGTGGCAGCTGCGATCAGCACCGTCGAGAAGCCACAGCCGAGGCGACAGCTCCAGTGACACGGGCGGTGCGTCGGACAAGGCCCGTCGCGTCGTGTGGCCGAGCATCAAGGAGTACTTTGAGTCGCCATTCGTTCTGGTGCGCTGTCCAGAACCCTGGCAGTCGTTGCCTCTCTCTCAGTGTACATGACATATCTTGGTGGTGCCGACAGTTTGCAGAGAACGAGACCGTCGAGGGAGCTCTCGTCGTCTCGCACGCCAGCGAGCTCAGCCGCCTCGTTCCCGACGACGTCTTTGATGATGGCGACTGTTGTGACACCACAGACAAGTGGTTGGTTGTGATGCTGACTGGGTCCTGTCTCCGACTGCTGTCGATCTCGTCTCGAGTGCCGTCGCTTTCGGACGCACTGGACGCGACCAGATCCGTTGAATCCGTTGCTGACGACGAACTGTCGATTCCTTCAGCCTCGAGGCTGCCTCGTGAAGACGAAGAGCCAGCGTGTGAGACCGAGTGCTCGCAGAGTGACCCGAAGCGTCCCGAGTCGGCAGTGACGACGCTCAAGGAGAAGTACCAGCTCCCAGATACCTCGTGGGGCAACGACTCTGACACTCCCAGTCACGTATCTCCTGGAGGACGGCGGTCAGTTCGAAAGGGGAAGCTGACTGCTGACGCGTACGACCAGGTACGGCACCGCACTGTAGCTTGGCTGTACCATTCTTTAGTGCGCACAAGCGCGGCTTTGCCTACCAGTGCTCACTTTGTCGTTGGGTTGGATGTGTACTGTGAGGCGTATAGCGCGTGCTACAGGCAGCAGAACGCGTCGAGCGGCTGAGCAGCAACGTCAAGATACTCCGTCGCTCCTTCCAGCTCTTCACGCTCGACGTCCAGCGACACATGGGCGACCTCTCTGAGCAGCTTGAACTAGCAACGCGGCTGAGACGCACCCGTTGCAAGCCCAACGACAGCACGGACGCCGCGTGACGGACCTGTGTGGTGGACGCTGGAGAGAGTGAGACGCTAAGCCGTGGTTCGTATCTGGTAACACCATGAGTACTTGAGGAACTTCGAACGCCTGGACAACAGCCTTGTGGAGCTTCGTCCTCTCGTAAGCTTCAGCCCACTGACCAAGAAGCCCTGGAACCAGATCAGTCGCTCGTTACTGCTGGTGTAAATAGCCACACAGGAGGGCGAGCGAGTCGTCGTCATTCATCCATGGAGCGCGGAGGGTTCCGTCTGGACGAGCGCGAGCGTGGTCGCTTCGAAGCAGGGCTCCCAGGGCGTCGACCTGGTTCCACCTATGCGAGCGACAACCAGCAACAGGTGGCGGCCGTGCCCCACTTGACTGAAAAGTACGCCCCTGACCACCCGGACGCCGACTGGGGCGGCTTCGTGCAGCGCTCGTACAAGAAGCGCTTCTTTGACGACCACGCGTCAGCAAAAGACGTGCGTCTTGTGTTAGCCGTGCTCGCTTCGAGCAGTGACGAATGGGCCGACGAGTGAGTCGCATTGGGTGCACAGAATCTCGCCTACGACGCCACTGGCGGTCTGATGCCCGACCCGAGCGCTGCGAGCGCGAACAACGCCGGGAGGAAGCTCTTTGAGCCGCACCAGGTTCCAACTGGAGACCCGGTACGATCGCCTCGCTCCACCGGCTTCGCTATGGAGAGTGTGAGAGGTTGGTTGACTTGACTGCCTTGGGCTTCTGTCATATTACATGACTCGTGTGGCTAGAGTGTGCCTGGGGTTCCGTACCAAACTGCCGTCTACCAGGTACGCGAGCGCCCTCGTGCGATCTCATAGTGTTGCTGGTCGGTCCCTGACACTGTGGCTGCGCAGGTGGGACCTGGCTGCGGTGCGAACTCGAGTGATTGGAAGACGTACGTTCAGACACGCGTGGTTACTGTGGGAACGAACGAACGGAGCCTGGGAGCTGACGCGGACACTGTAGGAGCTATGCGGCCCAGACATCGATGGAGACGACGCCGAAGGACGACTACGCGCTCAGAACGAGGCAGAACTCGCAGCACAGACGCCACGTCACGCCGCTCGTGAGTTTACTACCCATTGAGTACTCTGTGTCTCTCTCAGTACCCCCACTCTTGGTGATCCCACTCGTGGGCTGACGACATGGCTACAGTACGAGAAGCCTGCTCTGGATCGAAAGAGCACAGAGCGGAGTGCGTCTTCGTACTCGGGAGCCTCTGCGCTCGCGAGCAGCTCGAGCAACGGCTCCCTCTCGGGGCGAAGAGTGGACTCGAAACGCTCGCTGCTCGCTGGGATCGGAGGCAAGCTCGTGGCGGCGGAAGAGTTTGGCGAGAAGCTCACGTACGTTTCGTTGGGCGTTCACTCGTTGCCAGGTGTCGAGACGCAGGAGCTAACCTTACCTGTGAGGACGAATGCTTCAGATCACCTGCGCTCCACCTCACGCATGGCTATGCGGACCCGTCCCAGAAGACCCTCCTCTCGGAGAACCAGTACGTCCGTTCATCTGTCCTGACTGCCTCGGTCACTCGCTCTTCAAGGCTGGCAACGTTCGTTGGCTCAACGGAAGCGAACGAACTATGTGCTGTTGGTCTCCTGTCGCAGTCACGGCGTGAAGCTCGGGTACACTGGCTGTCGGCGGTTTTAGGAGAACAAGCGAGTAGGTACTGAGTCCATAATAACCGAATGCACTTACTTGCTCGCAGCTCAAAAGGATGGTGGATTGATGAATCAGAGTCTTGGGTTGGTAGCCTGTTGCGCTCAGACTAGAGCTGTCACTCGCTCGCTCACTACATCGAGTACATCTTGACCTTGAAGAAGAGCACGCTCGTGACGACACCAAGGAACGACACGACGCCGCCGACAAAGACTGGGAGACGGTACCCAAGCGCGGTCTCCACAAGCGCTGCACTCGCGACAAAGTTGAGCAGCTGGCCGAAGCAGTTGGCCGAGTTCACGGCACCGACGTACATGCCGACGTCGGCGCCGTCGCCAAAGACGTGGACCAGGAGCGGCACAATGAGCGCGAAGCTCGTGGCCTGCGTGACTGCAGTGAGCGCGACAATCACGACGTTCAGTACGACGCACTTCGAGAACGCCATGGCCATCAGCAGCGCCTGGGGGACGGCGCCAAGAGTCAGCGTCCAGCGCGCCCCGAGACGAACGACAATGAGCGGGAGCAGCCACGAGTACAAGTACCCGACCACGTTAAAGCCCATGTCGGCGAGCCCACCAGCGAGCTGCACGCCGTCGTTGTACCGTCGCTGCGCGTGCGAGCACGTGTCGTGGCACGCGCCAGCGTTGTGTGCGTCGCCGCCGTACACTTCGACACCAAAGAACTGGCCTTTGCTGCCGTTGTACGCCGTGAAGCCGTACTGGACAAAGAAGAAGACGACGCAGAAGACGACGAGGACGCGCGGGAGCGTGCGGAGACCGTGCGCGATCGCTGCGAACGCACTCACGATGCGTCGGGACTTGGTCCGCAGGTCGTCGTGCGTCGACTGCGCACGTGGTGTCTCAGTCGCGAAGACGCAGACTAGGCCGACAGTCGTGAGCATCGTGACTGAGAGCAGGCCGAGGAACCACCGGAGCGTCAAGTGCGCTGCTCCAAAGCAGTAGATGTAGCCGGCAACGAGGATCGAGCCGAGCGTCGAACTCGCTTGGCCGATCCCGGCGCCGAGCGTCTGGCGGTCGCCCGCAAAGTCCGCGATGAGCAGAATGGCTGGCGTCTGGACGAGGTTCACAGTGACGTCCATCCACGTGTAGAAGAAGACAGTGAGCAGCGACGTCCAGAAGCGGTTCGCGTCGCCCTTGTCGCCAAGAGCGTCGCCGAGCTCGCGGGTGTAGCCCATGAGCGTCCAGCAGACTGCGGTCGAGAGGGCGCCGAAGAGCAGAAGCGGCCGACGGCGGCCCCAGCGGTTCGTGCTCCGGTCGCTCAAGACCCCGACCGTCGGCGCGACGAGGATGCCAGAGAGCGGCCCAACGAGCTGCGTCAGCTGCACGGCGTACGGCGGCAGGAGCGTGCCGAGGTACGGCCCAAGCCCGGCCCACTGTGCGGCCCACGCCATGTTGATCGCCATGCGCGGGAGCGAGAGGAGCACGAGCATGCGGACCGAGCAGCCGCGCGCCTGGCTCTCGTCGAGCTCTTGAACGCCGGAGAGGCTGTGGACGAGGAGCGCCGTCGCGTCTTTCACTGGCGGCGTCGTGACGGGCCCGTACACTGGCGTGCCGTGCTGGCCTCCTAGCCGGTCGCTCGTCATGGTGGGTGGTCGCCTTCGCCTTTGTCTTCTTCGCCTTCTCTCTCGTACGTGGAGCTGGACGCTGCTGGTCGGGGCCGAGCGGATTGAAGAGTGAGAAGAAGAGAGAGAGAGCGCGACGAGGGGCGATGGGGGCGGTCGCCTCTCGGGTCTTCCA
Source organism: Globisporangium megalacanthum (assembly GCA_023334115.1). NCBI lineage: Eukaryota > Oomycota > Peronosporomycetes > Pythiales > Pythiaceae > Globisporangium > Globisporangium megalacanthum. The sequence continues at coordinate 15,012 of JAASGD010000235.1, forward strand.
CGACAACGACAGACACCCCACTCTGACCCACGTGGACACGCGTTTGTCGCACTCCCTCGCTTGGGGCCGAGTCGCCTTCCGTCTGAGAACACCCGAGCGCTTGGTCCCACGTGGGCACATGGCGCACCGGAGCCCCATTCAGTCAGTCAGCCAGTCAATCATCCGGAAGGATTGACTGCCGTGTATCCACTCTAGCCCGGCTTCCCCACGTTCTACTTACTGTACACTTCGTCCCCCACCATCACTGCCTCATGGACGTCTCCTCCTCGTCTTCTCCTCCTCCTTCTCCTCTTCTCCCTGTCCTACGCCCACGTCGCTGTGTGTCTCCTTCCACCTAGGACGCGCCATTGTCCGCCGCTTGGAACCCTCCGACTCGCGGGAGCAGAGCGAGCCGCATCCGCGCCTTCGTCCGCTCCTTGAGCGCTTGGAAGAACGCAATGTCGTCTTCCAGCTCCAAGAGGACGTCGTGGGGCGTCCCATTCCCTCCGCTCGTCTGCGCTTCTCGAAGCGCACGCCGTAGCTCTAAGAGCACACTAAGGACGGTCTTGAGGTGGTGCGTGTCGCGGTCTCGCTGCTCCGTCGCGCGGTGCGCTTCCAGCGCCTGCAGCTGGCTCCAACTCGACGCTGGGAGCTGGTCCGTCACGACCGTCCGACAGTTTGTACACAGCTGGTGTGACTGGGGCTGTGGCTGTGGTGGAGGTCCGCTCTCGCTCTCGTTCGCCGCGTTCTGCGTGTACGAGTTCGCAATGCCGCTGAGGATCTCAAGGTCCGTGGCCGAGCCATTCGTCGCACTCGTGCTGGTCGGTGGAGGCGGCAGGGGCTTGGCTGGCACTGGGAGCGCACTCTCGTAGAACGCCGAAAGGTCTGGAGCCGTCGGCGGCGCCGGTACGACACTCCCACTGCTGTCGGTCGCCAAGTCAACGACAAGCGCGTGTGGCGCCACCAGCCGCTGCTGCTTTGCGAGACTCGGGAGCGCGTCGTTGTTGCCGTCGAGCGGCTGCTCCTCGTGCTCTGTGCTCCCGTTGCTACTGCTGCTGGCGGTGCCGACAACGCTGTTACTATTCGTACTGGTACTGTGGTGGTGGTGGTGGTGGGGCGTGCTGACGTCAGCGTCGTGCTGCCGCAGCAGCTGCACGTAGCCGAGCTTGTTGTCGTTCGCGTGGGGTCCTTTCTTGATTGGACGGAGGCCGCGTCGGTAGCACTCGGCACGCAGCGCATGGGCGCGGTGGCGCTCGTAGGGCTCGGGCAAGCGCCGTGGCGGCGGAGACAGCAGCTTCTCGTCCGACGCAGCGCTCGAGAGCAGTGAGTCGAGGTCGCCACCGCCGCCCGAGGCGCTCGAACTCGACCCGAACATCCGTCGCGACACGAACTGCGTGTCAGTCAGTCCACCAAGGCAAATTGGCAAATTCAGGACTGTCCAGTTGGACATTTTGTGTGTTTCAGTATAACTCGAGTCGAATGTCGAATTTCGCCCATTTGGAATCGGAAAGTGTGCTGAGACCAGCGCGATGGCCGCTGCCTCCGCCCGCGCGCTGCTGCTCGGTGACCTCCAGAGCGTCTTGAGCGTCGCTCGCCGCCGCTTTGGCTTCCTCTTGACACCCGACGCGCATGCGTCCACGGTACGACAGTCTTTCTCTCTCACACTCTCCAGCAGTGGGGTCGTGTCGGATCCCTGACTTTCTTCACTATAGGAGGACACGAGCGCCGCCGCCGCGTGCCAGGCAGTCGCACAGCTCCGCACGCGCGTCCAGCGCTGCGAAAGTGCGTCCTTGTCTCTCTGGCTGTCTCTCTCTCTCGTCCCTCACTGACGCGTGCGTCGTCCTCCTCCTGGCCGCCCAGCCATAACAGAGCTCAGCCCCGCCGTCGTCCTCCGGCCGCTCCTCGACCTCGTGCGTCTCGAGCACGCGAGCAGCACGCTCACTGCCGCAGCGCTCGAGGCCACGCGCCGCTTTGTGGCCACGTGGCCGCTCCGTGACGCGGACGCGCTCGCAGACGTCGTCGACGCCGTGAGCCAGTGCCGCTTCCACGCCACGAGCGCCGAGAGCGACCAGCGCGTCGTCGTGCTCGTGGTCGCCGTGCTGCGTGCGGTGCTGGCGTCGCCTGCAGCGCCGTCGCTTTCGGACCATGCGATGTGGCAGCTGCTCGAAGCGCTCTACGCGCTCAGCCGGACGTCCCGTCACGAGGTACGTCCGGTGTCGTACTTAAGTGGAGTCGAGTCGTCTCGCGCCACTCATTCGCTCGTGTGTGTGGTTGTAGCGCTACATGACGCTCTCGCTGCGCGCGTCGGCCGCCAGCGTGCTGCACGACGCCGTCCGCTTTGTCTTTACCGCCCCAGCCGTGTACGCAGCCCCAGTGTCGGCGTCTGGGGGCTTTGGGCTGCCGTGTGCAGTCAAGACGCTCGGGTTTCTCTGCCAGAAGCTCCACCAGCGCACCACTGGCGCCACCAGTGGCGCCAGTGGAACCCTTGCGACTGGCCGACGCGACGTGGCGCTCGCTCTCGACCTCCTCCGGACGCTGCTGGTGGCGTGCGACCCTCATCGGATCGTCCATGAGCCGTCGCTCCTGCTCTTCATCAAGGACGATCTCTGCAGCGGACTCCTCCGATTCGGGCGGCTCGGGTACGAATGCGGCGTCTCTGTGTGCGTCTGTGTTGTACCACCCGTCTCATCCCTTTTCGCCCTGTAGAGCGTGCGCCGACCCCACGATCCCACTCCAGTGCCTTGAGCTCGTCCGTCTCCTCTGGACAAAGCTCCGAGCAGAGCTCAAGATGCAGCTCGAAGCGCTCTTCAACAGTGTCTTTTGCCACGCGCTCCACTGGACACTCGCCCACTTGGACGTCGCAACTCCCGACGCTACGACCGCAGCTTCAGTGCCAGTCCAGAGCGTCTCCATGCCAGCAACTGGGCGTGCGACTGGGCCTGGCGACACGACCGCTGGCCGCCGACGCGTCGTTGCAGCGACAGACGAGTTCACTGGCGAGTCGCTGTCGCTCTCGCGTCTCTATGCTGCGTCGTTTGAGATCCTCGACTGTCTCGTCGACCTCCTCGCGGAGCCGACGCTGCTCCCGGACTTGTACGTGAACTACGACTGCGACGGGAACCGCTCGGACCTCACGCTCGACCTCTTTCAGCTGCTCGCGCGCACAGTGCGTCACTCGCACGCCACGTGTCGCGACACGCTCGACGAAGCGCACTTTCTATGGGCCCAAGGCGTCGGCGACCTCGCTCTCCGTGGGCTCTTTAACGCGCTGTACGTCGTCTACTTGCGCAGCCAACACGAGCACTCAACGACAGCGACAGGTATCGCGACTGCTACCGACAAGGACGACGACAGCCGACGCGCTGGCGTCGGGTTCGCGACAGCCGACGCGCTCTACGAACGGCGACAGCGCAAGCAGTTCTTCCAGCACGGCATCCACGAGTTCAACCGGAAGCCGCTCGCAGGGATCCAGTACCTTCAACAGCACGCGTTCCTGCCGACGCCGCTCGACGCGCGCGCACTCGCGTCGTTCTTGCGGTCGCTCCCGCAAGGGCTCCACAAGAACGCGGTCGGGACGTACTTGGGCGCGATGGGCAAAGACGTGCAGGCGTTTGAGCGCACGGAGATCCACGAAGCCGACACGATGGCGTTCCACCGCGACGTGCTCGTCCAGTTTGTCGAGTCGTTCAACTTTGAAGGCGAGAGTATCGTCGCTGCACTCCGCATGTTCCTCGCGAGCTTCCGGCTCCCAGGCGAAGCGCAGCAGATCGATCGGATTCTCAACACGTTCTCGCTCCAAGTGTACGCCCAGTGCCGCGAGCGGTTCCTCTTGGCGTCCGCAGACGTCGCGTACTTGCTCTCGTTCAGCCTCATTATGCTCAACACGGACCTGCACAACGCAAACATTCGCCCCGAGAAGAAGATGACGCGCGACGACTTTCTCAAGAACAACCGCAACTATGGCCGCGACGTGTCGAACGGCCGGGACTTGCCAGACGACTTCCTCACTGAGCTCTACGACGCGATCGCGAGCGACGAGATCAAGACGTTTGAGGACGGCGGGAAGCACGGGGAAGTGACGACAGATCGGTGGAAAGACCTGCTGCTCCAGGCCGAGAACGACCCCGCGAACTCGCGGCTGATTGTCCACGACCGCCTGGACAAGACGCGACGTCGCGAACGACCGCATGGCGTGCTCAATGGCGTGAACAACCCACGCGTCGGGCGCGCGTACGACAGCGACAACGATACGGACGAGGCGTTCGCGATGCCCCCTCTCTGCGCTGGCGACCAGTACGACCGCCACATATTTGAGCTCGTGCAGCCGCAGCTCGTGCAAGCGTTCGCGAGTGTCTTTGACCAGTTTGTCACGGCTGCGAACAGTGACGACGGCTTCGAGAGTGTCGACAGCGCAGGCTCCGCACGACTCCTGCCCGAGAGCACTGGTCAAGCGCTGTACATTCCCGAGCAGAGCACGCTCCAGCTCGCGTGCAACGGCCTCGTGCTCTGTGCAGGCGCTGCGTCGCACCTCGCGCTCACTGACGCCGTGAACGCGGTCTTTACGCGCGTGATCAAGTACACAGGCCTGTACCCGACAGCTGACGTCTACCCACTCGGCTACAGCCGGCGCGACGACGGCGTCTGGCTCTTCTGCAACAACGCGAGCGCGTCCATGGCGACTGCCGGGATGTTTAAGCTCGTGAACACGTGCAGTGCGTGGCTCACACGCGCGTCCTGGGCGAGCTTCTTCCACGCGCTCAGCACGCTGCGCGAGTTCCAAGCGCTGCCGACGCAGCAGCTGCGAGGCCACGAGGCCCATTCCTGGGCTGGCGCCGGAGGGATGCGGACAGCGGACGAGTGCGCCGACTTTGTCCAGCTCGTGTACCAGAACAAGGTCGCGATTCAGCATCGAGAAGCGCTCCAGCGACAGGCGTCGTCTGCGAGCCTTGGGAGAACTGCGAGCGGGTTCTTTAGCGGTGTCGCGTGGCTCATGGCGGCGTTCGACGCGTCCGCGTCGTCAATGGACGCGAGTGCGGCTTCAGTTAGCGACAGGCTCGCGGTTGAGCTTCCTCGTCCCAGGAACCCGGTGGAGTGGGCCGAGTTCGCTCACGACCTCGTCCTCGCGCCTCCAGCCGACACCAGCAACAGCAGCACCAGTGACGCGGAGTTTGGCACGGAGACGTGGATCCGAGCCACGTTGGAGCCGTACAGGCTCGAGTTCCTGGTCCAGGACCTCTCGAGTCTCCCAGTACGTGTGCTGGTGGAGATGGTGAAAGCGCTCGACGGCGAACTCATGTGCGCGCTGAGTGGTTCACCGTCTCGTCTGCCTGAGGCCACAGCCACTACGCACATGTCGTCGTCAAGGAAGCTGCAGGCGTCAGAGACTGACGCTGGCGGAGACGCGACGTACGTTCCATTGCGGGCCCTGAGCCCAGCCGGCTGTGTGCTGTTTGAGCACCTAGTGGCCCAGATTCTGTCCCAGAGTGCGGTGGGCGACGCCATGGACGACGACGACACAAAAAGCCTGCTCGAGGTCCTCATAGCCCACTACACGAGCGTGCTCCAAGTGGTGCTGCCGATCGTGTCGAGCTCCAGTAGTGGTAGTAGGGACGAGAGCCCACGACTGCGCCTCTCGTTCGAGAACGCGTGCTTTGTGCTCGAGAAAGCGATCGACGGCGTCTTCATACTGGCGGCCAAGCTCCGGAGCGAGCGGACTCGCGGGCTCCTCACGCAGTTCCTCGTAGCGCTCGTCGACACTAACGCAGACGACGACGACGCGCTCGTCCGGCCGTTCGTGACCCAGCTCGTGTCGGGTCTGCGCGCGTTCTTCGCGTCCGCGTCGCCTGACTCGATCCGGTACACGCGCGAGCAGTGGCTCGTGCTCACGAATCTCATTGACTGGTCTGTGGACTCGGCACTCGCAGCGCCGCACGGGTTCGCGCTCGTCGAGTGTCTCGTGGCTGCGAACGTGTGGCGCGTAGACGACAGCGAGATCGCGATCGACGACTGCTTCACGAGCGCGCTTCTGTTTGCGCTCGCGTTCGCGGACGCTGTCGACGAAGACGTTGCCGATGGAGCGACAGGGAAGCTGTCCCGAGCACTGGCGCTGCTGCGCTCGCTCTTTGACAGTCTGGTGCGTGCCGACGCGTCGGAGGATGACGACGAGCTCCGATTGCGCTTCGTAGGCGGCGTCGTGATGGTGTGTCGACAGCTCGTGACGCGAAACCACCACGAGTGGCCACTGAACGACGACGACAACGACGACGCCAGTGCGCACCAGTCGTGGACCGAGGCCATCGTCGCGACCTTGGGGTTCCTCCGGGACATGTTGAGCAACTCGGACAGCGACAAGGCTAATCACGTCGACGCGAAGAAGAAGGAACCTGTCGCGTTCGAAGCGCTGTCGTGGCTCGAGATTCTGCAGCACGCGCTGCTGCCTCTCGGCAATGACCTCCTGGATCCGAGTGTGAGCACGACCTTGTCGGTCAACGCCTCGCGTGCCTACTCGCGTGTGCTGTTCTACCACCAGCAGCTGAGCACCGCACCGTCCCTGTCGCTGCTGCCGTCGTCGTCGCTTTCGACAGCGTACGACAAAATGCCAAAGCGACGCCAAGCGGGAACCGCCCGACGGCGTCGCCCATCGATCGTGAAGGACCCGCTCGCTCTGCGGCCACACGTGCTCGTGGCCCAGCTCGTGTCGGGTGTCGTCTGCGCCCAACTGAGCCGACTGGCGTCACTCGACGCGTTCGCAGGCGTGTGGGACGCGACAGTCGACCTGCTGATTGGGTTACTGCGCCATACGCAGCTGGACGACAGCCGCGAGACGCTGACCAGGGAGCTGGCGGTCGTGGCGCTCGAGCGGCGCAGTGCGTTGTCTGCGCACGAAGAGATCCTCGAGCACGTGAAAGCCGTCGCAAGGCGCTTGTCGGCACTTGAGTTTGACGAGCGCCGCGCTGCCGGCGACAGCGATTACCACGCGACAGCACCGACGTACTCGGCGCTGATCCACTCGTTGGTGGACAAGTGCCGTCCCGTTCCCGGCCTCTTTGACCTGCTCTTCCCGCCGCGAGACGACGACGTGCGTTCGACCGGCGAGCTCCCATCGCCTCCAGTTCTCGCTGACGACGACGCCAATGGGGACCGCAGTTTGTAGGCCGAGTGGGGAAGCAGGAGACGAATGGTGCGAACACGAGAGTGATGGATGGGAAGGAAGGAAGGAATGGAGATTGGTGCAGTGAAGTGTGAAGAAGGATGAGGACTGATAGAGAGAGTGAGGTGATGACCCCGCGTGCCCGTCTGCTGTCGTTGGCTCAGGACGGGGCGTCGCCGTGGCTGCTGCTGCTGCGCTGGTTCAGTGCCGACGGCGGGAGGAAGTCCGAGTCGTCCGTGACTTTTGCGTACGCCGAGCGGAGCTTCTCGGAGAAGCACTGCGTGAAGAGCTGCGTGACCTTGTCGACCACCACGTCTTTCAAGTTCACGTCGTGCTGCTCGAGCGCCATGTCGCAGAGCTTCTCGGCCGCGTCCACCAGCAGCGTGAGCTGGAAGGAAGGAAGAGGACAGCAGCACCAGCAGTTGGTTAGTCAGTCAGCTCCTTGGTCACCGAACGCCCTACTCAGCCAGCAAACGAACGAACGAACGCCCCTAAGCTACAAGACGCACCCGCTCGTTCACGCCCGCAATGTTCTCCTCGGCCTTCTTGGCGCTCTGCAATGGGGACGTGGGCCTGTCGCGAGTCGCTGACGCTGCAGTCTCGGGCTCCCGGAGGTCCTCGACCTCGATCCCACTATGGTCCCCACCACCACTTTTCGTCCCTGCTTTCTTGCCCCCGGTCGCAGCCTGCGCGCGCTTCTCGAGCACGTGGAGTGTCTCACTCACGCGGTCCTGGAGCCGCGTCATCTTGCGCACACTCGCCGCACAGTTGGCGTTCGCGTGGTCGCTCAGGTGGGCGAGGCACTTGTGGACGCCCTCGAGCTCCAGTGCGAGCTTTTGAGTCTCGGCCTTCGCGGCCAGACGCTTCGTGTTGGCGTCCTCGACGTCGCGCTTGGCGGTCGCGAGCTCTCTCGCCCGCTGCTGGGTCTTCTCGGACTCTTGGACGATCGCGAGCGTCTTCTTGAGCGTCGCGATCTCGTCCGAGAGGCTCTGGACTGTCGACGAGCTCTGCGCGATCCGCTGGCTCGTCTCGTCACTCAGCTGCTTCACGCGCCGCTCCGTCTCGACGTTGCGCTGGTTCAGCTCCATGCGCAAGCGCTCGACTTCGTTCTGGAGCTCACTGCGCGCGTCTGCGATCGTCTGCTTCTCGGTCGTGAGCGCGAGCACGAGCGTCTTGGCTTTCTGTCGCTTCTCCGCCGTGTCTTTCGTCACGGCCTCGAGAGACGCGAGGAGCTCCTGGTTCTTCTTCTCCAGCTGCGTGTACTTGGTCTGTACGTCCTTAAGTGCGTCCTCCATCTTCAGCTGGTTCACACGCGCCGCTTCTGACGCTTGGCGCTGAGACGAACTGTCGGATCGTGACGCGCTCACCTGGTCTTGGAGCACCATGAGCACAGCCGTGAGCTTCTGGGCGTCGGCTCGGAACGCAGTCGCCTCTGTCTCGGTACGAACGAGCGCTTCGTTCAGCTCGCTGTTCTGCTGCGAGAGCGCGTCGAGCCGCTCTTTCGTGGCCGCGTAACGCTGCTGGACGCTCTCGAGCGCTGTGTGGGCTTCCGCCAGCTGCCTCTCGCGCTCGCTCTGCCCACTCTTCTCTCTCTCGTACAGCGTCGTGAGCTCCGTGAGCTCTTGCCGGAGCTCGTCGCACTGGGCACACGACTTGGCGGCCTCGTCGGCCTTCCCCTGCAGCGTCACGTGCAGCGCCGCGAGTTCGCCGCTGAGCTGTCGCGCTTTGTCTTCGCTCTCGTCCGCGCGCTGGCGGTAGTTGTCGAGGTGTTCGAGGAGAAAGTCCTTGTCCTGGAGCTGCTTCTGCAGGTGCTCGTTCTCGATCTTGTACTGCAGGAACTGGTGCGACATCTCGGCGTGCTTCGACGTCGCGGCTTCCAGTCGACTGTGCTCCTCTGTGAGGAGCGCTGCGTCCACAGTCCCCTGCGTGCTCGTCTGGCTCTTCAGCAAGCTCTCGAGCTCGGATTCCTTGTTCTTGAGCCCCGAGAGTTCAGTTTCCAAGCGCCGGGTCTGCTCCTCGCTCGCTGCTCGCAGCGTCTCCAGCTCCGCTCGGGCTTGTGCTGCTTCGTGGGCTCGATGGGCCGCGAGGTCGTCCGCGTTCCGCATCCGATCGCCCATCGCTGCGAGCTCTTGTTGCGCTGCTTGCAGCTGGGACTGGAGAGCCACCAACTCGTCATTGTTGGTCTTTGCCATAGACGGCGTGGAGTCGCCGAACGAGAGGAGGTCGTGCGATGCATTTGCGCTTGCCACGCTGGCTTGAGCGAGCGCCAGGGCCGCAACCTTGTCCTTCAGATCCTCCTCGAGCTTGTGGCTCTTGTCTTTCTCGGCTTGCAGCTGTGCCTTCATGCTGTCTGCGAACGCCTTGGCTTTCGCCTTGAGCTCATTCTCGCGATGCGTGACAGTCACCACCTCTTTCTTGAGTGCTTCAAACTCGCCTGTGGGGTGCTCCGTCCCACTGCTGCCACCGACGCTGGCGCTGGTAGCCTTTGCATGCTTGAGTTGCTCTTCCAACTCACCGACTTTCTTCTTCTCCGCCGCGAGTTCGCCGCGCATGTTGTCCACGAACGATTTGGTCTTGAACTTGAGCTGGTTCAGCGTCTCATCCTTGGCGAGGACCTCGTTCTTCAGCCGTGTGACCTCATTCTGCACTTCGGGCGGAATCGACAGGGACGCCATCCCGACAGCGAGGGCGGTCGAAGAAAAAAAGCTCCGTTCTCTCTATTCTCGCGTGAAGAAGAGCGTATGCAGTCCAGTTGGGCTTGAAGCGTGTCGTGGGAGTTTGGTTTCTGCCTCCCCACCCAAGGGCGGCTCTCTCTCTCTCTCCTCTGGGACGCATTCCGTCCATGCTCCTCTTTTCGAGCCATCAGTACCATTTTGGTACTGAAACTGAAGGTGCACACATCGCAGGTCGCCAAAAATACACCAAGGAACGGATCTTGAACTTGTCCGCCCGATTGAGTTGGGCACAGCAAGGACTTGCTATTTCGGACTTAAGCGAAGTGGTATCTCGGATGAATCGAACTCCCACAAAATATCGTGTCGTGGTCGCGACGGTCGCGTCGGTTCGACATCATGAGCACCGCCACTGCTGCTGCAATGGACGACGCCACCATGGCGCAGTACGCAGACGTACGTGGGTCTCTCATTTTCTTCTTGATCACCGCACTGCACTGCAACTCACAGCAACGCTCGCGTGACTCGCAGTGGCTTGACAACCTCGAGCGCACAGATCCGGACGGCTATCAACGACTGCTGCACGCCATGAAGGTGCAAGTGGACGGTGCAGAGGCGCCATTCGGCTCGGACGCCGCGCTTTTTGAGGCGCTCGGCAGCGTGAAGACAGCAGACGCGCCACCTGTCGCTTTCACGCCCCAGTTCCCAGGCAACCGTGTCATGGAGCCGCACGGTTTGACCGCCAAACAGGAAGGGGTACGGAACGACAGGCACTCTTTGGTGCGCAATAACGCAGCTCTGTAGGCGACTCACAGGTCGCATGGGGTTGTTCTGGCTCGCAGATGTACATTGACGTGCTCCCAGGCTTTGTGATGAAGACGCGCGAGGTCCAGAGCAGCCGAAAGGTGCGGCTGGGGACTAGGGGGAGAAGGAACGAACGAACGAACGAGTGGGTGCTGGGATCCAAAGGCTCGGGAGACAGTTGTACTGACGAGCGACTGGCGCTTTCTATGCGCACACACTCGCAGGTGTTTGTGAACGTGTGCTTCTCCGACAGCATCCAGAGCTTCTCGCAGCAGAAGAAGCTGGACGACGACGGGAAAGAACAAGAGGTGCAGTGACGAGCTGGGGGATAGGAGAGAGGGCAGCCAGTCGCGTTTAGTAGCTCTCAGTCGGTACCACGTCACTGACTCCAGACGACGTGGGGGTGTGGTGCCTCTCGTGCTCTCCTTACCTCCTGGAACAGGGCGTCCACGTCCCCCTGAGCCTCGGCGCACCGCACGAAGTGGTCGACAAGAAAGGCGTCGCGGCGCTCGCGTTCGACGTCGCAGTGAACACGCAAGTGGTCGACGACTGCCGCCAGGACGCGACGGGCGCGTTCCGCCACTTTGTGTGCGAGCTCGCGCTCGAGTACATTGACCAGAAGGTGCCAAACGAAATGCACTGCTGGACCACCTTCCACCAGTCGCCACACTCACTACTGGAGTATACTCTACTAACGTAACGAACGCATGTGGGACGCTCTGGACGGGAGGCAGTACAAGATCCAGCTCGACGCGCGCTACAAGCTCCCGCGCTTGTCGTATCGCGGAGATCTGCCGCCGCCGCAGCACTACATCCGCAAGACGCAGGCACCGATCATCCAAGAGGTCGCGAGTGGACGCGACAGTGCGGCCCCGACAGCCGACAGTCCGCTGTCGCTTGAGGCGTCGACGCAGCGCCGTGCGGCTCCTAGCAACCCGTCGAGTGCGCGGGTCGAGGTCTGCGAAGTCGTGCTGGTCGCTGGCGAGCGGGTGACCAGCAAACGCTGTACGCGCGTCCCGGCTGTCGAGAAAAGCGGGACGGCGCTGTCGCCCGACGTCCTCGCGCAAGCTGGCGACGCGCTCGAAGTGACCGTCTCGTTCGAGACGCCAGTCACGTCAGCGGACGACGTGTCGTTGAAGCTGCAGCCAGAGCTGCTGAGCGTCACAGCGTTCGGCCACCACGACTTGAGTGCGTTGGTGGAGCTTGTTGCGTGGATGGATGGGCGTCGTCTGTGCGTTGACGTCGTGCATCGTCTTCTCCTTCGTGCGGCCTGCCTGCTAGGCGTGTTCCTCCCATACCCTGTCGTTCTGGACTCTGCACGCGTCGCTCTCTGTCGCGCTCCCAACTGCCTCCGTGTGAGCATGGCGATCGACAAGGCGTGGGATGCTAGCGCTGCAGACCAAGGCTCGGCTCCGTGGCTGCTGGCGCAAGCGCTGCGGAGCGACGACGACGCGGGCGACAGTGTGCGAGAAGCAGCGACACGGGAGCGAGCGAGCGAATCCGTTGAGCCGCGTTCGCTCGCTGAGATGTTCCACCTCGAGCTCTCGGATGCGCGAGAGGATGACGCGCGTTCGTCCAGCAGCAGTTCAGCTGGAAGAGCTTCCCAGAAACTGCCGGCCAAGTGGGACCCGGTCGACGACGACGAAGAGCTCCCAGAGGACCGGTTCCATCGCAAAGACATGCTGTCGATGCACATCCTGGAGCAGCGGAAGGCCGAGCGCGCACAGAAGGCGGCCGAGACGTACGCGAAGCGGCGGACGCAGCGAGCAGAGGTGGAAGAGAAGCACCGACTGGCGCGAGAGGCCGGCAAGACGTGGCACGAGATGTACCCGAACGAACCCGAGACGACGTACGTCGACATGGAGCAGCTGGTCGAGACGCAGCGGACGACGCGGCTGCAGCAGGAGAAAGAAGCAAGAGACGAACTAGAAGTAGAGCTGCTGCCCACAGAAGCGGCGCGACAAGCGGCAGCCGCGTGGTCGACGAGCAATAGCGAAGGGAAGCTCACGCTCCGCTCGGCCCTGGCATTCGAGCTGCTTGAGTAGGTGGAGGGAGCTCCGTGTACACTCTAGACCTCTATCTCATCCGCTCAGAGCCTGTCGTATCCTTCACTTCACGCTTCGGAGCACCAACCGACAGCTACGCGGTGCCGTAGTTCCGGTCCCCAAAGATGGTCGAGCCGACCCGGACGAACGTACTGCCACACGCGATCTGCACGTGATAGAGAGAGAGGCCAGAGACAGAGACAGAAAAGAGAGTCAGCCCCCACCCTTCCTTTCCCTTCCCTCTACACACACAGAGAAACAACCCAATGACCAGGCCGAAGGAACGAGGACGAGAGACGCACCGCGAGCTCAAAGTCGCCCGACATGCCCATGCTGAGCTCAAGGGCCGTCTCTGGCGTCCCGACGGCGTCCGCGACCGCCTTGCGTGCCGCCACGAGGCGCTCAAAGCACTCGGCCGTCGTATCGTCGTAGCGGCCGATCGTCATGAGCCCTGCGAGCTTCAAGTGGGTGCACGAACGCATAATGTGCTGGGCGAGAGCGACCGCTGCGTCCAGCGACGTCGTGCCGCTCTTTTGCGCTTCGCCGCTCGTGTTTACCTGCAAGAGAACGTTGAGTGGCGATGTGCGGAACTCGCCTGCGGCCTTGTCGAGCGCCGTCGCGATCTTGGCCGAGTCCACAGTCTCGACGACGAACAGGTTCGGCACGTCGCGTACAAGCGCTTTGGCTTTGTTCGACTGCACGTGGCCGATAAAGTGCCACTGCACGTCGGGTGGGAGCTGCGACGTCTTTTCGATGAGCTCTTGGATCTGGATGGAATGAAGCCAAGAGACACCCACCGTTATGGCCTGAGAGAACTCACTCACATACACATACGAACAAGAGACGCACGTAGTTTTCGCCAAAGTGGCGCTGCTCGTGCTCGTACGCGGCGCGCAGGTCCTCCACGGGTTTGGTTTTGCTCACGGCCACGAGCGTGCACTGGTGTTGTAACGTGGGACATCACATGTGAGAGACCGCAGTTGGGCAGGGACAAAGTGGAAATGGTTACACTACCCACCGACTGCTTCCAGGCGCTCGCAGCTGTGGCCTGTGCCACTTTCGCACGGACGAGCTGCAGGTTCCGCACGACAGCACTGGAGGCGGTGGCGGCCATGGCGTTGTTGTTGCAGTCGTGGAGTTCGCTGAAGGGCAGGCTGGACGACACCAGTCGCTTCGACATTGCTCAGTCATTCTCAGTGTCAGAATTCTAACTGAAACACAGCGTGAAAAAACACGTATGCTTTAACATAGAGCCCAGTGAACGGCATGAATGGGATTTGTCGAGTCCGAACTCAACAAAACTCCGAAGTGGGTCCCGTAAAGCATTTGTAGTATCCGACAGCCATGTTTTCACAATCGCAAAAAAATGTCCAGGATAATTTGTATTTTTATTGCTCAAGCACATTATCGTGGATGCAAGCTGGAACAACTAGGAGGCAGGCAAATACGCTGCTGCGCAACAAGTTACAAGATGTGAAGGAGCAAGAGACCAAAGTCGTCGAGTTTTCCCAATAGACAGTTCAAATACACTAGCTTGGCGAGTTTTGACCAGCGCGTTCATGCGGCCTCGCAATCAGTCCTTCGTTTATAGCGGCCATGTAAAACACCCTGGAAGGTGCTAGAGCACTTGCTGTTGCTGTTGTAGGAGTCTGCACGACACCAGTATGCGACTCCAAGCTACTTTAGCTACTTTAGCGGCCTTTCCGTTGCGCACGCATGCAGCAATCCATGGTCTCGGCGGCGCAGCAGCTTGCGCAGGTGGTGATTTTCAAAAGTGAAATGATGTCTGATGGGTTGCGTATGAGGTGCGCGCGAGTAGCGTCGCGGCCGCAAGTCAAACGTTGGTTGGCGTCGGTGGCACTCTCGCCGTGACGCCGCCGTTCACGGCGCGACAGGACTTAGGCAGAACGCGGACGCGAATGTAACTTAGTAGGGTAAGGAGGGCATAACACAAGAAGTTAGTTTGATACGTCATAAAATGTAATCCTTTGTTGCGATTTTTTACAGGTCATTCAAAATTTGTATGTCGGATACAA
>JAASGD010000236.1:0-29617 GCA_023334115.1 Globisporangium megalacanthum
CATCAGCTCATTGTCCATGGGCTCTTTGGTGCTGTCGAGTTCCAAGGCTTCGACCGAGCCACACGCGAGTTCGTGACGTTCCTCGAGCGGCGACAGCAAGTGACGACGCTGCAGGGCGTGCAGAACGAAGAGAATGAAAGCCGACAGCGTTGCTGTGTGGTGGTGCTCTCAGGTGAGGCGACGCTGCAGTGGACACAGCGCTTCGAGGCGACAGTGACGACACCTCCCAACCGCAAGAAGCTCGTGACGAACGAAGACCGCAAGATGGCGTTCATGGTGCGGGACGTGCTGGCAGCGAAGCCCAACTCGGTGATGCTGCGACTGCGAGATGGTGCGTTGGGGTGATCTAAGTCTTAGATGGAGCTTGGGAGAGAGTAGAGGAGGTGACCGTTTGGTGCGTCTGGTACGAGCTGCTCTGTCCGTATTGAGAGAGCAAAGATGTTACCTCTCGTGAGCTCAGTCCACCACTCGTGCCAATGAACGACGTTCGCTTCTTGGTGTAGTGGTTGGTCTCGACTCCTGGACCACAACTCACTGTCGTCTAGCTACTCAAGTCCTTCGTGCTATGAACACAAGAGCTTTAATGCTTGGTCTCAGATCGCGGCCGGAGCTCGCAGAGGCGGCGACTGTGACGTCGAGACAGCAGCCGGCGACACTGGTGGCGACAGAGTCGGAGAAGCGGATGGCGATCGAGTACGAGAGCGTCTTGGTGTTCGGGGCGATCGTGATTGCGGCCGAGACGGCGGGAACTGGGCCAACAAGCGGCGATTGCTCTCGATCACGTCTTCAGCCATGGGAGCCACCACCGCTCCGGACTGCACTCCAACCACCGGCACCAGACGAGCAGTTATAGCGGCTTCGGTAGTAGCTGCAGCTTCGTCCTCGGGTGGCAAGTGTGCGTCAGTCGCCTCAGTATCGTGGCTGCGGCTGCGGTGGTTGTTGACGTTAGTTCCCTTCGAGAGCTACAGCCCAACGTGCGCCGTTAGCACCCAGTCCAAGAGTATCAGCCACACAATCACCCACTGAACAGCCTCCGTCTCTCTACACCCGACATTCACTACACACCAGACACAAGACACCAGACGCTCGTACCCGCATGTAGATGTAGGCGTCGAGCGGCCGCAGCACGAGGCCAAAGTTCGCGTAGATGAAGAGCGCAGCACACTCACTCAGCAGCGCGTTGACCCACCCGTAGCGCCAGGACCCCGGCGGTGCGACCACCAGGAGCTGGTGGGTCGAGTGGAGTGCACAGGAAGGGAACGAGAGGCGGGACCGATTGTGGGTGAGTGGGAGACAGTGTAGTGAGTTCACGACCCACGCATGACGGACCCACTACGCACATGGACGAGCAGGAGACAGGTCGGGAAGAGCAGGTAGACGAGGAACACGGAGCGGAAGCGTCTGTTGTGGGGTGGAGAGACATAGAACGACAGAGAGAGAGAACGGGAGTTAGTCCAGTACACGCACTCATTCCCACGCAGTCGTTCGTAACAAGCAAAGCAAGCGGTGGACTCCAGTCACAACGCCAGTCCCCAGATCGACGACCTCGACTCAGTCGCACGCTTGGATCGACTCAAACGCCCACAGAACCCCCCTCCCGTACTCGCACTCAACCCACTACACGACACTACGTACTGGAACTGGCGCAGCTTCATGTACGAGATCGGCGTCACGCGGTGGTCCCAACGCGCCTCTGTGAGCGCGAGTCGCAGCTGCGCGATCGTAAAGTTGAGCGCGACGACGACGCCGAGCATGACGGCCGACCGGATGACGTACTCGGTCAGCAGGTACACTTTGCAGACGTCGTTGTCGCGGCCGCCGTCTCTGGCGCTGCAGAGCGCTTGGGCGAGTGCGATCGCTGCGAAGACGCCAAAGACGACGGCCGAGAGCTGGAGTTCGCGTCGCGAGAGCGACTCGCGTGTGAGCGACCAGCCAAGGGCGGCAAAGAGCAGCACGGCGAGCAGGACAGCGCTCGCAGCGCTCTCTGCGAGGCTCTGGAGCGTGTCGAGCAGTGTGGACCTCGTACCCGTGACGCTCAGTTCGCGGAAGAACCAGAGCTGTCGAGAGGGTGGGTAGGTGTGGCGCAGAGTAGTTGAGAGATTGGGTGGGAGCGAGTGGAAAGGAAGACGTGGATGGAGCGATTCCAGACAGGTAGGCGAGTGGGAGCACACACACGACGTGGTGTGAGAACGTTGAGGGGTTGGGACAAGCAGCAGCTGGAGCAGAGAGAGCAACCGACCTTGAGTATCGCGTCCATAGTCTTGACATGGAGCGCCGCTTGAAACGCGTAGCCGACTTTCTGTTGCAAGCGTGATGACGAAGGCAGTGGGGACGCAGCGTCGCATGGAAGAAGACGGTGATAGTGTGGGTGGTGGGAGGTAGAGTGCGTGTTGTGTGAAGTAGGAGCACACGTCAGCTGAGTGGGTGGTTACTGTATCGCAGACACCACCATCCGCCATCATCAGTTCGAGAGCGACAGACGGTACCGTACCGGAACGTTGCGGCGGTGCAGGAGGCACTCGAGCACCCACATCGCTGTGAGCAGCGTGTAGACGACGACCACCACTGAGACATTCGTAGTAACAAGATACACAGACAACCCAACAGTGTCAGTGAGGACAAGTGGACAGAGAGCCACGTCAGTCAGTCAGCAGCTGGTTACGCTGGACTCTGAGCTGACGGATTCGAGTGCAGCGACCCGACCTTTGTAGAGCGGAAGGAGTCCGAGCTGCTCGACGCCGAGGTGTTCGGACAAGCGTCCGTCCAAGCTGAGGTTCACCATCCGCACTCGCACCTGTTGTTGTTGTTGTTGTTGTTGAGACATGGCGACCCAGTGACGCAATGAGCCAACAAGACCACGTAAGAGGATGCACTGTGAGGCGTTACAGACTCACACACGACACCATACACCCATCTCAACCACACACTCTCCCACTCTTCTTGTCGCACCTTCACACGCACACTCGCGTCGCCACACACTAGCGTCTGTAGCGTGTACTGACTCGACCGCTGCACCACGAACGACACCGTCCTGCGCGTCCACGGCTTCGTCGTCACGCTCTCGCTAGATGGTGCAACGTCTCCGTCGTCTCTGCTGTCGTCGTCACCACCGCCGTCACTGTCGCCACCACCAGCAACTGAAGCACCTTCTTGACCACCATTCGTCGTGACCGCGAACCGCATCACGGACGGGTAGTGGCACAGCACCGTCGGCGAACGCAAAGGCACGTCACGCAGCTGTAGGACAGAGAACGCGCGCCACTGGTCGGCGTCCAGGAGCATAAACACGAGCGACACGCGAAGCTCCGTCGATGGATAGCGTGGTGTGTGCGTCGAATGGAGGACTGTGAGCTCAAGCACGTCAATGTCGACGCGGCCGCCGGCCTCCATCCCGAACTGCGCCACAAGTGTGCGTGTGTTCCAGTGCTGGCGGCTCGGGTCTCTGGAAGGTACGCCCGTTGGTACACTGGTCGAGTTGAGTACAGTGGCACCGTTCTGGTAGACGCGGTCTCGCTGGAAGCGGTGCTGGAAGATCGTTTCAATGGCGCGTACGTGAGTGGGAGACAGCAGCAGAGCGAGTGTGACGAGCAGGAGAATGACGACGCGGCACCCTGGTGGTGCATGTGGGCGTGTGGAAGGGGAGTGCGTCATCGCAACGCTATGAGGAGGGGAAGGTGACGGTGGTGGGCAAGTGGATCAGCTGGCTTGGGTGAATGGGAATGGGAACAAGGCGCCTCAGTGAAAGCTCACCAAAGTCAGTACATTTCACTTCAACATGGCGTGGTGTGGTCCACGTTTGAGAGCGCCAAGCCATCTCAATCGAAGACCAACTCGTCGGAGCACCAAGCTTCGAACCGGCATAATCAACGCTGCACCGCAGCCAAAGGCGGGATTGTAGACCCACAGCCGTCGATACGAGTGCCCATCCCACGTCATCGCGTCGGTCGGTTCCTCCCTCCACTCGAGTCCCGGACAAGATCTCAGGCTTGAAAATGAACATGAACGAAGTTCGACTCCGGGTCTGCTGGACCTGTCAACTAACTAGCACTTCACTCTGCTTTGGCGCTATTCGTGCGCTCATAGAGCCATTTAACTCATGAAGCAGTGGCGCCAGCTCGAGCGTGGCATCGCCAAGTCAGTTGTGCTGGTGCTCGCAGTGATCGCGCTCGGCGACTGCGGCATTTGGTGCACGCACTTCACAGGTATGGCAGCGCTCCAGCTCGCGCTCGAGAACGGCACGCTCGTGGTCGTGGACTTTGATCTCGGGCTCACGCTCGTCTCGCTCGTCTTCGCGGTCACGGGCGTGAGCATTGGCCTCCGGCTCTCGTCGAAAGACCCGTTCTTCCTCGAACTCGAGCAGATCCGGCGCACATACATGCTGGCACGGTAGCCCTCGGCTGTCTATTATGTTACGCTACTACATGTAGCTTAGCCACCTCATCCCGTCCCGACATCTTGATGCCGAGAGGCTGACGACAGGGGACAAACTCGAAGGAGGTCAAGATGTCCGTTGTGGTTAAGAGAGACCAACTCAGTCGGCGCATCAAGGTACGGAGCCTTCACACAGATGCACATGAGCGTCCGTGACTGCGAACACCTTGTTTTGGATCCTCTTTCGCGTGGTACGTCGCCCTCTCTCGCTATCCCACCCCTACGCACTCACGCTGCTGTGCTTGCCCGTCCCATCTCTCGGTAGCTCACGTTGTTGCCGAACAACGAGGTGCTCCGTCTTGCGAGCGCGCTCGTCATGGGCGTCGCAGTCTTGCGCGGGGACGCACTACAGCGGCATGGGGGCCGCTACCTACCGCGTCTCGGAGGAGAAGTACGCGCCCACAACTGGCGTCGTGGTCTCTGGGAGCGAGGCGTCGATCGCCGCGTCACACGGCGCACTGCTGCTCTGCTACTGGCTCCTGATCTTCAGCGTCGTGCGCTCGTACAGCGGCTCAGAGGCCGCGGGTGGCGCCACGACGCAGCAGGGGTCGTATCAGAGAGCTGGTATGCGCGACTCGGCTGGCATCACGTCCAGTCCACCGCCTGTGCATTCGCACTCGTAATCGCACGCGAACGATACGAAGAGCTCCGACAGACGAAGACATCAACAGCGCATTTCATTCTTCACAACATTATGCTTGTCAAACGACTTTTTGACTCATTGTGAGTTTGCAACAATCGCACTTAGCCGACGTGACGCGGGGGGAATGACGCGCGGTCTCAATACTTGCGCACCGCCGAGATCGACGCGCCAATAAAGACTCCGAGCGCTGCAATGACCGTGTAGAGCGCAACGTGGTTCGCGCTCACAAGCTTGCCTTGGAGCGCGTGCGTGACACTCGCGAGACCGTGCGAGTCCGTGTACGAGCGCAAGAGCTGGTACGCGTAGTAGTGCGCGCCTCGCTCGCCCAGGTCCTCTGTGAGCACGAGGTAGATCGGCACGGCCTTGATCGCTGGGCTCACGCGGCCCTTGTCGAACGCATTCTTGAGAAACAAGTCCTTCTTCGTAAAGTAGTCGAGGTTCTTGGGCGCAAGACCGCCGGTAATGTAGAACCCGCCACGCGGGAGGTACTTGAGCATCGCATTGCCCGCTTCCCGGCCGTACGCACTGGAAAGAGCACCCCGTTACGGTTAGCCACGTGGTTCAATCAGTAGACCAACCAGCCAGCCAATGACAGCGTACGTACGCGACAAAGATCTCCATCGCTTGGTTGCACAGCTCGTCCGTCTTGGCGTGGTCGCCCACGACTTTGCCTTGGAGCGACTTGGCGCTCTGGAACTCGGCCAGCACCGCTGGGTTCACCTTCTCTGGGAACTTCTTCGTGAGGAACTCGTAGATCGTCGCGAGCCCCGGGCCGCTAATGATGCGCTCGACCGAGAAGCGGCTCGAGCAGCCCAGCTGTGGACCATATACCCACCCAATCAGTCCTCCCCTAGCTCCACAGACGCCTCGTCCACACGGCCGCCCATCCATCCGTACCGTCTTCTTGAGGTCTTCGTAGATCTCAATCTCGAGCTTGTTGGCGGGCGCAAAGTCCGTGTGGCCGCCTTCGCACGCAAAGCACGAGTACTGGCCGTCGTTCCCGGCCGTGAGGTAGCACTCGCCCAGGCCCGTGCCGGCGCCAATCGTCGCAATCGGTGCGCCTTCTTCCTTTGGCGCGTCGTTCAGCACAATGTACTCGTGCGGCTTGAGCGTGAGGAGGCCGTAGCCCATGGCGGCAAAGTCGTTGATCAGCCGCACGGTTTTGATCCCGAGCTCCCGCTCGAGGCCCGGGCCGTTGATTTTCCAGCCAAACTTGATGTTCGTGAACCTGTCCGTGGCGTTTCAAGTACAATATCAGCCAATCAAGCCAACCAGTAGCTGGAAATGACAGCTGACTGACGTACTCGACCGTGTTGTTCATGATCGGCCCAGCGCACGCGAGCACGCAGGCGACTGGGACGCGGCCGTTCAAGTTCGCTTCTTTCATAAAGAGGTGGCACACCTCCGAGAAGCTCGAGTGGTGCTCGTTGTGGTACTTCTTGGCAAACGTAATCTCGCCAGGCGCCACATTGCCTGCAATGCGCGACCAGAAGCAAAAGATCGTGAGTGGCAATTAATTGATTGGAAAGATCTGCGTGCGAGTCGCAACGTAGCATACGGACGGACGGACGTACGTACCCTTAAAATGCGTCGCTCCGTGCGGAATGAGCCAGAGCGAGAGGCGCGTGTTGGTGCCGCCGCAGTCGCCCGAAATGATGAGGTCGCCGCTACGGTTGCGTGACGTGACGTGGCGGAGGAGGAGGGAGAAGTGAGTGAGTGGAGGGGAGGGGAGAGCAATTCATGGTGGGTCGCGTATAGAGATACCACACGACGTACGTGGCACCCATGGTCAGAGAGGCGGTGGTGGTGCTGCTGGTGCTGGTGCTGGTGCTGCTTGGGACGCGGAGTTGCGAATGGGGCAAATGGGCTGCGATTGGGGGGCTGGAACAGGGTCCACAGCTGCGGTGCGTTGGTCTTCAACCGTGGGAATCAAGTGAACCGGTGCTTGGACAAAAATTCGAGGTTATTTCACGTTTGCTTCGCTTTTTTACGCACACGCTATATGAAGGATGGGATTAGTTTATATTCAGACCAAGTGCGCATTCTCGACGAGATTAACTTCAGGATTGATTTATCCCGCGTCTTTGTGATGGTGACTCAAGTGTTTTAGACTAAAACAGCGGGTCGAGTCGAGCAAGACTATAAAATTTAGTCCTGCTCGACTGTTGCTCCACCACCACGATCGTCTCCCCAAGCATGTCGCCTTGTTTGGGGTGGTGCCGTTCTTCCCTATCGCAGCGAACAAGGCAGCGGTCGACCCAGTTCTTGTGCCCACCAGTCGTTTTCTTGTCCCTTCTGGCGAGAGATCAATCAATCGAATCCGAGCCAAGTCGTGATTGAGTGACACTTCGTGGGAATCAATCTGTTCTCTATGTTGGTAATTGTATTGAGAAGTACTTTTGATTCTGCACTTGCTTAATTGATATTATCCTAATACAATCCTCCCGGTATTATGTCATGACGATTGGAATCTCCGCACCTTGAAGCGTCGTTGGCGGATCGACCCCAATAGTCCCACACTTCACAATGTGGGAGCTCGACGTCCAGGACGCCGCAAGGCAACGCCGCCTCGATAACCTCGAGTTACAGCGCAGTCACCAGCTACCGCCGGACTTTGCGCAGCGAGTGCGCTACTTGTACTCATTCTGAAAAGCGACCGTGTGAATCGATCGGATCATCGATGGCTACATTCACACACCTCCATGTCTGGCTACTGTTCAGGTAGCTGCCGCTGTCTCCCACTACACAAAGCACAACGGAGCAAAGTGGTTCAACTCGCCACCGCGTGAGGCGTTTTGCAAGGTGAGTTTGACCTGCTCTTCATGCGTTTGAGTTGATTTGCTGACGCCAATCGATCGACAGGACGTTCGTGGACGAGAGCTCTTGGAAAAGATCGATCTACAAGACTTGGAGCTCACGAGCGAGTGGCTGGGGGCAATCACGGCGCACGCAGCGTCTCTAGGTAGGCAGAGGAAGGCGGTGATGGAGTCACTCAGAGGCGAGAAGTGGTGTGTGTGCGAGCTCACGAGTTCGTGTCACTCTGTGCGTCCGTCGTCAGATCGCACGCAATCAACGAGAGTCAAGCGGGTCACGCTGGCGGGAACGAGCGTCTCGGATGCAGGGATCACGTCCGTGAGCACGCTCAGGCAACTTACAACACTCGACATTTCAAGGTGCGTGTGGCTGGTCACGTTCCGGACGAGAGACCACGGGGCCTCTCTCTCACACTCTCTTATCGAACGAATCCCTTCCGTGTGCACCCAGGTGCTCGGCACTGACGAACGACAGCCTCACGACGATTCGTCGGCACTTTAGCTTCTTGCAGGAGCTGCACATTAGCGAGTGTCGGCACTTTACGACGCCCGTGTTGTGCCAGGTCTGGAAAGACTGCGCGCACTTGCACACGCTGTCCGCGAGAGGCTGTCTGGGCGTCACGGATGCGTTCCTTCAGTGCGTCGCAACGACGAAGCGGCTGTCACCCGAGTGCACGTTCCGGTCGCTCGACGTTCGGCGTTGCAAGCACGTGACGTCGTCAGGGATCTCGTACCTCGCAACGTCGACGCTGAAAGACCTCGCGGTCGCGTCGCTGAGCATCGGCGACTGCGTCGAGGTCGACAACATGGCGTTCTTTGGCTTTGAAACCAGCACGGGGCTGCAACACCTCACGATGCTCAACCTCTGTGGCCTCGCGATCGACGAGACCGCCGTGAGCTGGATCGCAAAGGGCTGTCGCGCGCTCGAGCGCCTCAACCTCTCGCGCTGCAAGACGCTCACAGACTTTGCGCTCCTGCTCCTCGCTGGGTTCTTGCGACCCGACGGCGCGCTCACGCATCTCAACCTGAAAGCGTGTCCGCTCCTCACAGACGCTGGCATGCAGAACCTCTTCTCGGTTGCCGCCGAGAGGCACGACAGCGAAGGAGACGCCGATGTGCCACTGGTGGTGCTAAACTTGAAGGACTGTCCGCAGCTCGGTGATGAGTCCTTGCGGGTCCTCAGCCGCCACTGCGCAAGACTCGTGAAACTGAACCTCAAAGGGCTCCGGAAGGTGTCGGATGCGGGTGTGATGCACATTGGCAAAGGCTGCCCGTCCCTGGCGTCGCTCCAGGTGTCGGGGCGTCGTCTCTCGACCCAGTCGTTCCAGCTCCTCGGGAGGCTCTTCCGGAAGCTCGAAGCACTCGACGTGTGTGACCGTATGGACTTGGACACGCCGCTCTGTGTCCAGTACCTTACGGCGCCTCGTGCAACGGCGATACAGTCGCTCACGCAGATTAACTTGAGTGCGACGAATGTGTGCGACGTCGGCGTGAGTATGCTCGCAGTGAACTGCCGCCAACTCGAGTGGATCAACCTATCGAAGGTGCGACAGCTCCCGCCCACTCCCTCTCGATCTGCTACGTTGGGTTCGCGTCCCTCACTCTCCTAGTCGGCTCTTCTCTACGTGTCGTATTGGATGCAGTGCGTCAGGCTGACTGACGTTGCGGTTGAAGCGCTCGCGTCCTGTTGCTTTCAGCTCCAGGAGCTCCTGCTGTCGAACGTGAAGGGCATCACAGACCGCTCGCTCGCAGCGTGTGCGCTCACGAAACTACCGCTGCGCGTCCTCGACCTCTGCAGCAACACGAACATCACTGACGCGGGGGTCCGCACGCTCTGTACCGCGTGTCCAGCGCTCCAGGAGCTCCGGTTGAAAGGCTGCGACCGGTTGTCGCTCCCAGCACTCGAGTTCTGCAACACGAAGCTCTTGCCGTTCACGCGACCGATGGAGGCTCCGACCCTCTCCCAGAAGCTCGCGACTGGCGGTGCGAGCGCGAGTATGCTGCTCACAAGCCTTCCAGCGCGACACGTCGAGCTCCTGCAGCTACTCACGCGCTTCTACGACAGCGCATTGGTTTTGCAGAGTCGATTCCGCCACTGGAAGCAGAAAGAGACGTCGCTGCTCTTCCTCGCGCGTCGTCGCCTCGTGCGGGAGACGCGTGCTGCGAACAAGATCCACGCGTGCGCTCGACGGTTCCTCGCGTGGCGACGCTACTTGCGTCTGCTCTCGCTCGAGAAGAACGTTGTGAAGATCGTGTTTGTCCAGTCGCACGTTCGCGGCACTGCCTGCCGCTCGCGTGTCCGCGTCCTCCGGTTCTTGTTCCACCGAAGCGCACGCGTGATCCAGCGAGCGTTCGGTCCGTTTCTCCGAGCGCAGCTCCGCTTTCGCCACGCGAATGCGCTCGTTATCCAGCGTGTCTACCGAGGGGTTCTCGGCCGACGCGTCTACACGCACATGGTAGCCGAGCGGAAGCTGGCTGCTGGTGCGCAGATATGGGCCTGGTACCGACGATGTACGCATCGTCGGGACGTCCAACGGCGCTCGCTCTGGCTCCTGCAGAAGACCCGCAGCATCCAAGGCCAGTGGCGCAAGCACCGACGGCGAGCAAACTTGACCACGTACTTGGCGTTCTACCGAGCGATGGCGACGCGGATCGAGAGCGTCTGGCGACGGGCACTCGCACGCGTCCGCGTACAGCGAATGCGACTCGACATGAACACTGGCGCGCTCACTGTCCAGCGAGTCTTTCGAGGGTTCCGCACGCGAAAGCGCGTGCACGCGTACCGGTCGCTCGCAACTCGCAGCGTGACGCGGATCCAGAGCCACTGGCGCCGAGTCCTCGCCCGACGAGCGTACGTGCACGACCGACAGTGTGTCGTTCGGGTGCAGCGGATGACACGGTACGCTCTTCAGGTGAAGCGGTTCCGCTCCGTCACGCAGTTGGCGCTCCAGAAGCACCGGACCGAAGCCGCGACGACCATCCAACGCCACGTGCGCGGGTGGCGAGGCCGCAAGCGCGCGCTCCTGTATCGCAAGATCCGGAATGCCAAGCACGCTCGCAAGGGCCAGCATGCGAAGCACGCACTAATCCGACGAGCGCTGATCCAACGTGGCGCAGCAACAGCGATCCAGCACTGGGTCCGACGCGTGCAGGCACGACGGAGGATGCTCAAGGTTCGGCGGTGGCGGCGCTACGTCGCGGCGAGATGCATCCAGCGGTACCTCCGAGCGTGGCTCCGCGGGCTCCGACGGCGCCAGACACGCGGTGCAAAGACACACGCGGCTGTGTCGATCCAGCGTGTGTTTCGAGGACACGTGGGCCGAACCGCTGTCAAGGCCGAGCGGCACCGACAGCAGTGCATCACGAGCGCGAAACGCATCCAGCGGGCCTACCGGGGCCACCACGGCCGACGCATCTACAAGCAAATCCGCGCTGAGAAGATGAAGGCAGCGCAGCTGCTCCAGCGTGCGTTCCGGACCCGGCACGCGCGCCAGTTGGTCGCGATCAGCCAGGCAGTGGCGGCGCTGAAGGCGAAAGACAAGTACGAGCACTCGCTCCGCGGCTGGATCGATGCGAAGCGGAACCCGATGGACGAACTGTACCGGCGTGCGAAGCTACCCCGCGAGAAAGCGGCGCTTGTAGCGCTGAAAGACAAGTGGGAGGCGAACGCAGTGGCCGAGCAGCGGGCAGGGCGGAAGTTTCGGCGTGAGTACAATGAGGCGTGGGAGAGTGCGAACGAGACGATTGGGAACGCGTTTACCGTGCGTAGGAAGCTCTACGGCGTGACTGAGAACGTGTACGCGTCGAACCGCGAGTACAGCGAGCGGCAGGCGCGGCACCGGACGCTGACTGCGCAGCTCGTGGATCTTCACAAGCGCGTCGCGAGTTTCAAAGCGGCGATCGAAGAAGCAGCGGCGAGCCGACGCCTGCTGGACGGAACTGAGGTGTTTGAGCTCCTCAAGCTGCACGGGCTCTTCCAAGAGGGCGTGGCAGCGAGCAACCAGGACGACGCCGACTGAATCCAGTGACTGTGATTGCTGGGGTGGACTAATTGTTTAGTACGACGCCTGTAGATAGACCAGTTCCAACACGCTGGAATTTCCAGCATAATCAGTGGTGCAACTGGGTGCCCATACGATGATGGAAGAGAGCCGTGAGAGAATGGAAGAGGATGTCGCACAAAGAGAGCCTCTCACCCTGGACAGTCAGTTTTCAGTAGCGACGTCATCAATGGCAGAGCTGATCTTGCCGTCAAGTGCCAAGACCAAGTCTTGGAGCGAGCGAGCGAGTGAGTGACGCAAGAGCAAACCTTCAGTAAAATGCCGTACGAGAGCTTCAAGCGGTCGCACCAGCTCTCGATCCGCGGCCTCGTGCAGGACAAACAGACTGGGTCCTGGCGGTACCTCATCCGCGTCAAACGCGTGATCCAGGATGACGCGGCCGCGAGCGGTTCGTGGACCGACAGCAGCAGCAGCAGCGGTGACGCGACTGCCGCAGTGGCGGCCTCGACAGCGACAGCGATAGCGAAAGCGCTGTGGCGACGCCGGCGCTCGTCGTCGTTCGCGCCGGCGAGTCCACGCAGCAGCAGTGCGTTCGGTACAGGCAACGCGTACGACATTCGCCGGAGCTTTGCCGAGTTCAAGCTGCTGCATGCAGCAGTGAAGCCACTCATGCAACAGGACGGTGGAGCTCTCCCGAACTTGCCACAAGAGAGCGTGTTTACGTTCTTTGTCGGCGAGACGCAGACGATGCTGCAGAAGAAGCGGCTCGCGCTCGAGAACGTCCTCATTGCGATCGAAAACCACAGCGCTGCGTCGGACGCGAGCGCGTACCTTGAGTTCGTCGCCCGCACGGACACATACGACCTCGTGTCGAAGCCGCTCGAGTCGCCGCCGTCACTCTCGTCGCAGAGGTTCCAAGCGTGCTTTGAAGAGGCCCGCGTCTCGAGGCGCTACTACTCGAACGACGACAGGCAGCGACAGGAAGGAGGAAGGCGGTGGCGACCAGCTGAGACCACTGGGACCGCTCGTTTCGACGCACACGAACCAGCACCAGGAGAAAGGAAGGAGAACCGTGTCGACTTTCACCGCTACAGTCTCGTGTAGGGAAGCCTCTCCTGTGTACTCGACAGTGTCGAGAGGAGAGTGGGAAGGAATGAATGAACAGATCTGCGTGTGGGACAGTAGTGGTGGTCTCCATTAGACGAGACTGGGACGGAGACATGGACCAGTCTACGCACCGTCGCCACACTCGTGTGCGACGCGAGCGAGGCCTTCGTCCAGCTTCGTAATCATACGCAGGACGTGCGGCACCGAGCGGTACCCGAGGCCGCAGTTCGTGTTCGCACGCTTCATAGCACAGGACGCGGGCGTCATCCCCCGCCAAAAGTCCGAGATGAGCACACGCGCGTACTCGAGCGTCGCGAGCACGTAGTGGCGCTCGAACGCGGTGAACGGGTACGCGTCGCTGTCGGCCAGGTGGTCGCCCGGAAGCCGCGAGATGAACCGGTCGTAGTACCACCGCAGCAACACGTGCTCGTTGTCGGCACGCAGCGCGTTGATCGACACGGACGTGTTGAGCAAGTACGCGACGTCGAGCGCGCCAACGCCGACACCGCACCACTGCCAGTCGAACGCGACAACGTGCCGCGTCGTCGTGTCGAAGAAGAGGTTCGCGCTTTTAAAGTCCCCGTGCACGAGTGTCCGCAGCGGCGCTGGACTGCGCTCAAAGAGCTCCGTACTCACGTACGCAGCGTAGCG
Source organism: Globisporangium megalacanthum (assembly GCA_023334115.1). Lineage (NCBI taxonomy): Eukaryota > Oomycota > Peronosporomycetes > Pythiales > Pythiaceae > Globisporangium > Globisporangium megalacanthum. The sequence continues at coordinate 13,647 of JAASGD010000236.1, forward strand.
CGCCACGCGGTCGCCGAGCGTCGCCAGCGCTGTCGCGTCCCGCTGTCGCAGTGGCTCCAGCTCACGTGCGAAGGCTTGCTGGACTGCGCGCCAGACGCTCGGTGTGTCAGCGAGTGACGCGACGCCGCCTCGTTTCGCGAACGACCACCAGCCGCCGGTGGGCCAGAGCGCGTCGGCCGCGTCGTGGACGAGCCCAGGCGTGTTGAGCGCACCAGCGTGGAGCTGGGCGAGGTACTCGAGCGCGTGCTTCGCGTCGTCGAGCGTTAAACAGTCGGCGTGGACAAAGCGCGGAGGTGGGTGTCGGGCCGTCTCGGGACCTGTCGAACGCTCGGCACCGGCGGTGTCGTCGTCGTCGTTGTCGTCTGTGAGGCTCTCGAGGATGACGAGGAACTTGTCGACGGCTTCGTCGTCTTCTTCGTCGCCTGTCGCTGTCGCGTGTCTGTCGCCTGACGCCTCTGGCGCCACACTGTCGGCGGCCCCAGAGAGCACAGCGAGCGGCGTGATGAGCGCCACGTGGGTGCGTAGCTGGTCGTAAAAGTGCGCGTAGAAGCGGATCTCGGTGTGGTACGAGCGCAGGTCGCGGCGCCAGTGCGCTGCTGACCGTGGCGGCAGCTCGCTCTTGACGTAGCGCTTGATGAAGAGCGTGCGGACGGCTGTGCGCGACCCGTTCGCACTATCGCTGTCGTCGACATACTCGACACGGAGCTTCACGACATTCGACTGCTTCCCACGGTGCGCTGACCCCCCCACGACACGCACTGTCGTCACACTCACGCGGTTATGGAAGACGTGGTGCGTGAGCCACGCGGGCGTCATGACGTTGTTGCCGTCGAGTGTCCTACAGTCGGTACAGAGAGAGAGAGAGAGAAGGCGACACATGCACACACACACACGTGTCGGTCGTCGATCCCCCACCACACCACAAGAAGAGAGAGAGGCTCGTGTTTCGCTTAGGACCTGAGCAGTTCAATGTCGCGCATCGCGTCGACCGCCCACGTGGTCGTCGCGGCGTCGAGGGCCACGACGAGTCCGTCTGCATTGTCGAACGCGGGGTCGCCCTGCGGGTCGTACTCGTACACGCGGCCGCGCTTGTCCACGAGCGTCCCGCCGATCGCTTCCAGCAGCGGCTCGAGAGCGCAAATGTCCCAGCGCTTCGTCGCGTCCCGGAAGCGTAAGAAGAGGTCGCTCGCACCAGTGAGGACTGTGAGCACCATCGTGCCAGTCGCACCGCCCAGCTCGACACGCGCTGGCTCGAGCGCTTCAAGAGCGAGCGCGACACGGTCGCACGGCGTCCCGGACGTCGTGATGACGAGCGGCCGAGCTGGGTACCGCACGGCTGGCCGCTCCTGGCGCACGTGGACACCGCTGCCGTCGTGGTGGCTTACAAAGAGCCCGATGCCTGGCCCGCCCCAGTACGTCGAGCCATGGGGGCCAGCGAATGGGAGGTGCACGACCCCAGCGACCGGGCGTTTCTGGTACGCAATCCCAATGAGCACAGACACTTCGTCGTACTTCTTCTCGGCAAACTTCTTCGTGCCGTCGAGTGGGTCGATCCAGAGCACAACGTCGTCTGCACGCAGCTCTCCTGTGAGCGCTTCAGGCAGTGGAAACGACGCGCTCGCGAGTGCGTTGACGTCAGCTTCGAGCGCGTCTTCTGGAGCTGGCGGCGCGAGCTCGCCCTCTTCGCCTACGATCTGCACGTGCGGCCACACGTGACGCAGTGCGTAAACGATGCGCTGCTGCGAGCGGCGGTCTGCGACCTGTCCATGTAGAGTATTGGTCGCATACGTCGTCAGTATACGCATGAGGCAGAAGAAGAGGAGGAGGAGGAAGAAAGGCTCGCTTACCGTCTGCGGGTCGTACTTGTCGTCGGCCTTGTTGACCATACCGAGGTCTCCGCCCTCGCGTACGACGTCGCGGATGACGTGGCCAGCGAGGGTTCCGGCGGAGAAGCACGCGCTCAAGAGCTCGCGCAGCTGCAGCGGTCGTGGCGACGCAGCGGCCATGGTGATGATGGCTAAGGGAGCTGAAGAATGGATGTGTGTTTGAAAGAGAGGGAGAAATGAGTGAGCACGCTTGTCACTGAGTGACGTCGTCGTCGTCGGTTGTCGACGAATGGTGTAGACCACACAGAGTTGGTGTGGTCTAGTGTGGTTTACTGCTGATTGTCACACATTTCAGGGACAAAATATTACATACTAAAATCAAGTCAGATTATAAACTTTACTAGTACAATTCTCCCAAACAAAATGGTGTTTTATCCGCAGCTTCAAGCTGCCAGCTTGTCCTCTTCGTGACTGGAATGCTCGGATCTCGATTCTTGTTGCCAATCAAGTCTGGTATGCGTGAGTTTGAGAACGCATCGACCTTGAGATGCTGCGTGAAGTCCAGCTTCATGCTTTGTACAAGCCGGATCAATATCTGCACACGTCGTAAAGTCAGCATCCAGAAGACATACAGTATCTTCAGTGGTTCTTCCGCGATCCGGCAGCTTTCGTCTCTGATCCAGCGAAAACAGCTCCAGCTCGTTGTCCCTCCCTCCCATGTCGAGGTTGAAGGGCTGACTGCAATGTCCAATGTCATGACGGAAGGAAGAATGCCAGGTGGCATGCCACCCCAGTGCAACATGCAAGGGGTGAGTGAATCCTGAGATCGACTTTCACCTTCGTTTCTCTCTTGAAAGTGCACAGAATGGAAGGAGTGCACTCCAGTTCTCAAGCTGCGACTTCCGCGGACCAGGACGACGACGAGATGCGGGACGAAACTGGATGGAGTGGCGGATCCCAGACTCTGCTGCTTGTTGGAACAAACGTCTGACTGACTCACGACGCGTGTTTACAAGTGCCATCGACACATCGTGTCCGTGATGTTTCGAGAGATTTCCATGGACGATCTTGATTTTTCTTCTCCTTCCACGCATTTGAAATGGATTCCATTCATTCGGTAGAAGAATGGAGCAGTTGTCAGATGTCAGTGAGTCGGGCCCGACCAGCTCCGCAGTCGTTGCGAGTCGGCTCCTTCGAGAGACCGACCAACAAGGACACGTCAGCGCTCCACTCATAGCAAGATACACAATACGGGAGGAATGGAAGAAGGAGGAAGGAAGGTGCATGTACATTGCATGCTCTACACTTAAATAGGATCGTGCGCTGGCTACTGCTACACATGAACTGCTTCTACTATTGTGATCTTGGGGTGCTGGCAATGGCAACCAATTGTCGCGAAACCGATAGACAAAACCTAAATCAGGAAGATACGACTGCGGACGACCCGCGCGTGGGGCTCCCGAGTGCCGCCCACGCCATGCTGCTCGTCTTCCGGATTGAGCCCATGCACGGCCCTGCGCTCGTGTGGAGAGGCGCGAGCTGCTTCGCGGCGATCGACTCGTGGCCGAGGAACTCGAGCACTTCCGGGAGGTCTTTTGCCACAGGGTGGCTCAGTGCGTCGAGGAGGATCTGCTCGAGTACTTGCTTGCGCTTGAGCAGCAGCTCCTCGCTGTCTGCGAGCAGGATCGTCATGAGTCCGTCGGCCGGCAGCGCCGTGAGCGCGTCGCCCATGAGCGGCGCGAGCGTCGCGTGCAGCTGCTTGAACTCGCTAAAGCGCCGACTCACTGCGTACTCGTGCGAGAAGCCCGTGTCGTTGTCGTCGTCGCCGCCCACAGGGCTTGACGCGGCGCTGCCGCGCTGGACGTGGACGAGGTACATCCACGCGTTCGTGGCCGTGTCCTGCACGACTTCGGTGATGCGCACTTGCTGCTCGGTCGCAAAGCTCTCGTACGGCATCGTGACTGTGTGGGTGTGAGTGGGTGGGTGTCCTTGAGAGCGGATTCGAGAGTGCGAGTGAGCGGGTCGCTAGAAGAAGACGGGGCTGAGTCGGCGCTGCTGGTTGCTGGTGGTGGTGATGTGGCGAACGAGGAGGTTCGATTTCCACGCGCGTTCTTCGACAGAAGCTCGAGGGTGGAGGTGTTCGTTGTGTGGCTCCGTTCGTGCGTGCGTGTGTGTGAGCAGCGGTGATGATTTGATCACACGGCGGATGATCAATTGATCGAATGGATGTGTGCTCGAGAGCTCAAAAGTGCGAATGAGAGAGTGAGTCTCACTCGCATGAGCAGAGCTCCTGACGGGACCTGAGCTCGTGAGACGTCGCAGGTCACAGATGGCGCCGCGCGCAGACAAGCACGACGACACCTTATTTTTATGTGTCGCTGTCGTGGTGTTGAGCACGAAGAAGCTGCGCGCAGCTCGCACTCGCACCAACTTGCGTGCCTGCGACCTGACTCTGTCCTGACAGGATGGTTTGTGGGCCACATGGCAAAGACGGTTTGGCTGGACATTCGTGCGCGTTACTTGACAAATGTAGGCTGTCGCGCGATAGAGGCGAGAAAGCGGACGGTTTCTATGGAAACGCTGGCGTCAGCGCGTTCGGATATTCGCCCGGATTTCTCGCATCCAAGAATGTCAGATATTCAGACACTGGCATGGTTTTCTCCAAAGTGTCTGACTCGGACTGAGTCCGGGTGGTCTGAAGATGTTTTTACGATTGTTGATGGTTGATGGTTGTTGAGGTTTGTTTGACACACGAGCGAGCGAGCAGGACTGAAGAGTTCCAACAACCCTTCAGTTTGACGAGATGATGGTTCGTGAACGTGTCAGTCGATCTGCGCGCTCGCTTTTTGAAATGCTCGTCGCGAACGCGTCTCCACGCGTGTTCGAACATGGTGATCGATTCGATCGGATGGATGGCGATGGCAATCACGTCGGACGGTACGAGCGAGCATCTCCAGCAAGCTCAAGGTCGGGGCGGACTGTCCAGGCAGCCAGCCATTTAGCTGTCGGTTCCTGCTTGCTTCGTTCCGCCCGCCGCACCGCTGTCGAGTAACCCGAAGCTCGCACTCGCAACTCACCGCATCAAAACGACATCGCGACATTTCCCAGCTCCTCCGAAAGGAATGAACGAACCGTGCGCACACCCAAACACCTGCACGCGCAGCAGGAGAGAGCGAGCTGAGAACTGGAGAGCACAACTCGCATCAGGCACGAGCACTGCGCGCTCTCCACACGTCCAGAGGACTTTCTCTCTTTCGTCCGTGGCGATACCACCGCTGAACAGCAAACAACGCGAGATGTTTGCCAGGCACAAACGGATCATTTTAAAGAGGCAATCCCACACCTCGACCCATCGATCAAACAACACACACAACGAGGCGACGCACGCAACTTCAACGGAGTGCAAAACACGTCAGGCGCGCTCAACCTGGAGAGGTGTCTATCGTCAGGATAATCGCGGCCTACTGCTATAGCTTCTAGCTTCCAGCTTGCCTGAGGGCTCTTTGGTCTTGTGCTGGTGTCAGAGCTCTCAGCGCTGGCGTTGTGCTATCGGAGGCTCCGATTCGGAGTCTCTGGAGCTGCATGTGGTCTTTTAGGTCGCCCCGAATTGCAACTTGCAAACTTACTCGGCACATTTTATCCACTTTGAAGTTCCTTCGTGGAGAAAAGCCCACAAAAATATCCCACTCTCGTCACCGTCCCACTCTCGTCATTGGCATCGCAAAGTTGCGATGTCAAAGTTGCGATGTCAAATCTACAGTAACAGTTCGCTTCGAGTTCGAGTTCCGACACGAAGACGCCGCACAGGGCGGCACACGTGCTGGAGTTCATGTGGCTTGAGTATGGAGGCAGGCAGCAAACCAAACCTTTGGCCTCGTGGAGATCGGACTGCCATCGCCATGTTGAACGTGGAGTATGCGTGTGAGGCAGCAAGAGCCTTCGTGAAGTTCAGTTGGTGTACTGATATCCGACGAAATCTGCGAAACGCGCATGGTGACGGATACTGGAACTCAGTCAGCTTGCTGTCGGCCTTTTGTACCTGCCTGCCTCTCCAGACTTCACACGAAGAAGAAGCTCTCTGCACTCCACCACAAAGACAGCATAACAGACGGCTGTGGGCGACACAGATTCGTGCTGGTTCTGGTCGAACCAGCCAGCGCGAGCAAGCAGATGCCATCCCATCGAAATCCATCGCTGCGTGGCGAAGGCTGTCAAACGCCGCCGCCACCAAGTAGCCTGTTGCGATACCAGAGTCAAACACGTGCTCTTCGCTCAAGGCGCAGCATCGCACACGCACCTGCATTCTCAGGAACGACGCATGTGCGACTCGAAAGCCGCTGACCAGCGAGATCGCGTTTGAAGCCGTGCGTCTATCCGCCCAGCCCAACAGGACCAATCTGCAGTGCTTCGCTCCCGCATGAGTAGAACGCATGCACAAGCACCACACCTACCGCTGCAAAATCTCAGCACGGCTGGCGACCTCTTCGAAGCATGTCTGTTCTTTGGCTTCTAAGGACCAGCTTTTCGACTTGGGATCCGAGCGCTTCTTGGGAACAGCGTTACGGCATGGGATCTTTGACAGTCGCAAGTCGCCAGTGGGTACTCCAGCCGTTACAGAATCCTGTAACGACTCGAGTACCCGTAACGACACAACCGCCCAGTCTGTGAAACTCGGTGTCGTAACGACACTGTCGTTCGCTCGTCACTCACGCTCACACGAGCACTGAGTGCTCTTTGAAGAGCAGCAGCTTGCCACGCACGTGCGTCTCGTGACTCACCTGCTCTTCCGGGAGCTCCTGGAGCGAGCGCCACGTACTGTACTGTAGATGAACGAGCAGGACACCACGCTGTCTGCAAGGAGCGCGCCTGCTCCAAGCAGCATCGATGCCATCGCCGTGCCCAACACGAGACCCAGCGATGGCATTGTCAAGCCATGGACCACTTGGCTTACGCTCTGTTTCGCGTGCGCCATCGCCTCGCTAAATCGTGTGGGTGTGTGCAACGAATCGAACGACAGCGAGCGTGCGTTCAGGGTTAGTCGATGTCGAGGTGGCAACGAATGAGTCAGAGAAGCGAGGATGGGGGTGGGGGAGCGCGCGTGGCAGCACCGACTTGTGGCTCACGATGCCGACTGTCAGTCGCAACCACTCGGTTCATGCTGAGCGAATGCCCGCGACGAGCGAGTGCAACGCAAAGAGCGCTGTGAGGGGGACGCAGCAGAGCGAGCTGCGTGTGGCACGCAACTGCGAGCGAGCATTAGGAGGTCGGTCCGTTGCATGCATATTCTGTGTGAGAGAGGGAGAGACACAGCCACGAGGAGCGCAAGCGACACGCTCCTGCACTAGCACAAGAGGATGACGAACGTTCTTCTCGCTGGAGAACGCCACGACGAGCTCTCTGACGGCGGCGTGCGGATGCAGCGAGGCTGTTGACGCGTGCGCTTTCCCATCGCTGTCACCATCGCCCTCGTCTTGGTCGAACAAGTACAAGCGCGCACTGGACGCGCCTACAGGCTGTTTCGTGCGCGACCAGGAGTTTGTGGGAGCCAGCGGCAGGCGAGGAGCGAGCAAGAGCAACGGTTAGCACGACGCTGTTCTCCAAGAGGAGAAAGGCCGTCTTCTCGACTTTAGTGTCGGGTTGGAACGGCGACGGAGACGGCTGCGGTACCACCCCACGTCTACAGCAGCCGACACGCCAGTGGCTCCACTGAGAGCAAGACAGGGAACGTACGGTATACGTACAGCTCGGTTGTGCAGCGCTGGCGACCGCCAGACGACGATGAAGCCGAGCGCCGCGAGCCTGTTGACGACCAGAGAGGTCGTCGTCCACACTGGAGGGCGGGGTGTCGGCGGTGCGGAGGAGCTACTGGGACTCCCAATGGGAGAGCTTGACGGCGTCCCGTAGCAGATACACAGACCACCAGTGCCTACATACAGTGTCATACTTTGACACGCAAGGTGGTGAGCACGAACCCGTGTCGTTACGCACTTGCGACCGCAAACGCACGCACATAAGTGACCACACCAGTAAGTAGCCTATGTGACGTGAACGTGTCGTGCCGAGTGATTCAAAGTCCCCAGAGTGACGGCACCATCGTGAGCACGAACAACAGCGTCATAACCACGAATTTGAACACGCGAACATGTATCCATCCCACGCACACTGTTCGATTCCTCTCGATCGTGTCGATCTGAGCCAGTTTTCCGAATCAAAATCGGTCAAGAACTGGCCAAAAGCGCACCAATTTTCAGAAATGTTACTCAAATTCTGAAACGGAGTAGGACTCCTGAAAAGAACGTGTCATTTGAATCCACTACCTCTCCAATCCAAGCTCCATGGCTCCTTCTCACCTGCGGACGTGTGACGCATGCGTCCATATCAAACCAGATCAGCGCCTATCCCTCCCTCCTACGCGCTGCACACGAGACACTCTTCCTCCTCGTCTTCCGCCGCCGCCGCTGCGTTCCCCCGCTCAATCGCGGCCTTGTCGACCGTGAACTGGATCGCGTCGGCTTTCGGGCGGCCGCGGAGGTAGTACATGCCGGTCTTGAGCCCCTTCTTCCACGCGTAAAAGTGCATGGACGTGAGCTTCGAGATGCTCGGGTCCGCAATGTGGACGTTCATCGACTGGCTCTGGCAAATGAACGCGCCGCGGTCTGCGGCTTGGTCAATCACGACCTTCTGCTTGATCTCCCACACGGTCTTGTACTTGTCTTTCACGTGCGCTGGCAACGCACGGACGTTTTGGACCGACCCGCCGTCATGGAGAATCTGGTTCCGCACTTCGGGCGTCCAGACCCCGAGTGCGATAAGTTCGTTCATCAAGTGCTTGTTCACGATCGTAAACTCGCCCGCCAACACCCGGCGGTTGTACATGTTGGACGTGTACGGCTCGGTCGACTCGTTGTTGCCGAGGATCTGGGCAGTCGACGCCGTCGGCATGGGTGCGAGCAAGAGTGAGTTCCGGACGCCATACTGCGCCACTTGGGCTTTCAACGCGGCCCAGTCCCAGCGCCCGGACGACGGCGTGACGCCCCACATGTCGAACTGGAAGATCCCTTGGCTCACAGGCGAGCCAGCGTACGACGCGTACGGTCCGTGCTCGCGCGCGAGCTCCATGGACGCTTCCATGGCCGCAAAGTAGAGCGTTTCAAAGATGTCGCGGTTCAACTGCGCCGCGCCGTCGCTCTCGAACGCAAAGTCCATGAGGATGAACGCGTCCGCGAGGCCTTGGACGCCAATCCCGACCGGCCGGTGGCGCAAGTTGCTCCGTTCTGCCTCAGGGATCGGGTAGTAGTTGACGTCGATCACGCGGTTCAAGCCTCGCGTCACGACTTTCGCGACCGTGTACAGCTTGGCAAAGTCAAACGTCTTGTCCGCCGTCACGAAGAGCGGAAGGGCGATCGACGCGAGGTTACAGACTGCGACTTCGTCTTTCGACGTGTACTCGAGGATCTCGCAGCACAAGTTGCTTGACCGGATCGTCCCGAGGTTCTGCTGGTTCGACTTGCGGTTCGCCGCGTCTTTGTACAGCATGTACGGCGTCCCCGTCTCGACCTGCGACTCGAGGATCGCGAACCAGAGCTGCTGCGCTTTGATTGTTCGGCGCGCGAGACCGGGCGCCGCTTCGTACTTAGCGTAGAGCGCGTTGAACGCGTCGCCGTGGCACTCAAACAGACCCGGGGCTTCGTTCGGGCAAAAGAGACTCCAGTCGCCGTTCGCTTCGACGCGTTGCATAAACAGGTCGGGGATCCACATGGCGTAGAAGAGATCGCGGGCGCGGTGGAGTTCGTTCCCGTGGTTCTTCTTGAGGTCGAGGAACTCGAAGATGTCGGCGTGCCACGGCTCCAAGTAGACTGCGAACGACCCCTTGCGCTTCCCGCCGCCTTGGTCCACGTACCGCGCCGTGTCGTTGAACACGCGCAGCATGGGCACGAGGCCGTTCGACGAGCCGTTTGTGCCGCGAATGTAGCTGTTTGTCGCGCGGATGTTGTGCATACTGAGGCCAATGCCGCCAGCCCACTTGGAGATGCACGCGCACTGCTTGAGCGTGTCGTAGATGCCTTCGATCGAGTCGTCTTGCATCGCGAGCAAGAAACAGGACGAGAGCTGCGGCCGCGGCGTGCCCGAGTTGAACAACGTCGGCGTCGCGTGCGTAAAGTATTTGAGCGACATGTACTCGTACGTCTCGAGCGCTGCGGGAATGTCGAGCTTGTGGATCCCAAGCGCGACGCGCAAGAGCATGTGCTGCGGCCGCTCGCACACTTTCCCGCCGACGCGGAAGAGATACGACCGCTCGAGCGTCTTGAACCCAAAGTAGTCGTACTCAAAGTCCCGGTCGTGGATGATCGCCGAGTTCAGTGCGTCTTTGTGCGCCATTACGATCTCGTACACGTCGTCTGCGATCAGTGGCGCCGGTTGCCCGTTCTTCTCGTGCGTGTTGCGGTAGAAGAGCTCAATGTTGTCGCTAAAGAGCTTGTTCGTGTTCTTGTGCAGGTTCGAGACAGCGATGCGCGCTGCGAGGCGTGAAAAGTCCGGGTGCTGCGTGCTCTGGTACGCTGCCGTCTCGGCTGCGAGCTCGTCGAGCTCGGACGTCGTTACGCCCGGGTACACGCCGGCGACGACCTTTTGCGAGATCTTGATCGGGTCGACATATTGCTCGTTGAGCCCGTAGCAGAGTTTCGTGATGCGCGCGGTGATCTTGTCGAACTTGACGTCTTCACGGCGGCCGTCGCGCTTGAGCACGTACATGGCGTGGAACAGAGCGTGCTCACAAGGGAACTGAGAGGGCGACGTCGACCTACTCGCTCGGGTGGAAGAGCGGGAATGAGCAGTGGCCACTGAAAAAAGGAGAAACGGAGGCGGTTTCGCGCGCTATTTTATCGGCGCGTCAGATCTTTGAACAAGTGATGACGTGTGCAGAGTGAGGGCTTGTGAATCGCATTGAGCACAAGGGAAATGTATCCGCGTGTGGGAATGAGAAAGTGGCGTGACGTGGTGTTTGAACAGGGATCGTTTCCCGCCATTATAATCCAAGGTGTGTGCCTTCAGGCAATCCCCTCCGTGATTGCGAGCGCTCCCTTCAATCCATGCATGTCAGGTGCCTGGCTCGCTTTCTGACTGTGTTGCCTCAACAGAAGGGTGGTGGCTGTGGTTCGCTCGGTTACAGCTCCAAAGCCAACGGATGACGCATTCATTCATTCATTTAATCAGTCGTCTGCTATGCGATCATTAGAGGCAGGCAAGGCGGTCGTGTGTCCACCGCACGTGCCTGCTGGTTCCTATGCGGCGGCGGTCGCGACGTCGTCTCCCATGAGCTTCGCGTCCGCGCCGTCGTCCTCGTGGTCTCCACTCATATCGCCACCGTCTTTTGTCGCCTCCACTTGCGTGAGCTCAACAAACATGTGCGGACGCTGTAGCGAGTGGCGGAACTTGGTCAGCGACCGGAGGCCGAGCACGTACTCGCTCAGCAAGCACAGACAGAGCAGCGCAGACGCAAAGCCAATGCACGCGACAATCAACAGACCTGAAGCGGATAAACGGAAGCCAAACAGAACGCGACTGTGAGCCTTCGGACGGATTGCAACCAGTGCAGTCGCCACGAAACGCACCGAGGATGTGGGAGATGGATGCTTCGTCGCAGCTCTCGAGGCGCAAGTAGACGCCGTCGTCGGCCCGTTCTGCGCGTCCGGTTTCGGACGCTGGGTGTGCGAACGCGACCACGAGGTTGTACACGCCGCCGCGTGCGAGGCCGCGCATGACGCGGTGGCAGTTTCGACTGTTGTCGCACAGATGCGCACTCGCTGACACTGTCCCTGTCCCTGTAGTAGCGTTGGCAGCTGGTGTGGCGGCGCCTGTCGCCTGCGCTAGCGCTGCCATCGTCTCGGCGAGCGCCGGGGCGACATCGCCGCTGAGCAGTTCAAGGTCCGGGTCGAGCGCCTGCATTTCGCGCAGGCGCCAGGCGTAGAGCGAGCCCTGCGCTTCGTAAAACGAGACGCTGAGTGGCGCAGCGGCGCGCAGCGTGACGTCGTAACAGCCGTGGCCTGCGAGCGTAAGCAGGAACTTCTCGGTCGGCTCGAGCTCGAGGCGGTCCTCGCACGGAACGTGCACCTGGCCCTGGCCCGTGCACGAGCGCCACGCAGCAGCGACACCGTGCAGCGCCATCAGCAGTAACAACAGCAGCAGCGGGTGTGAGGACCGTCGCGACACCATGCTGATGCCGCTCTTGGTTGTGGGATGTGGACAAGGGCGGTCGTTGTGTGGGGAAACTGGTCTGTGGGCTTGAAGAATGGTGAAAAGTCGCAAGCATGCGACACGAATCTTTTGACAGTCTTGGCAGGCTGTGATTGGTTAATTTTCAGAGTTGGACGTATAGATCCAGCTGGAACAGTACGAGCTGTCAATCCGCGCTTTTTTATGCACTATATAGTTCAAATCGAGGAGCTATATCATTTAATCCAGGATAATGGACGTTTTAACAGAAGAAAGTATGCTGAAGTCGACTTCAACTTTGGCTCGTGTTCTCAAGAAGGAGTCTGTTCGAGAGGTTTCATCTTCTCGTCGTGAGCCACTCCGCGAACATTCCCGCTCAGCATACTCACTTCAAGTCATCATGCGCCAACAACGATTTCGAGGTGACGTCACCTCGCTTCCATTGCCTCATCTTCTCGAAAGACGAAAAACGGCCACACAACCCAAACGGACAGAGCAAGCACACAACCAACCGCACACCAACATGGCATCACCTCGGCGGCGGCACTTGGGCTCGCGCTCGAACGCGAGCTGCCGGTCGCGCACGTCGTCGCTCGGCGTTTCCGCCGCACTGGCGGCTGCCTGCTGCTCCACGCTCGTCCTACAGGCGCTCACAACAGCGCTCGAGCCGCACACCACTCTCTCTTCCTCCACTTCAACGCCAACGTCCGTAACTGCCGGAATTGCCGGCGTCTTCGCAGCGCTGCTCGCACACGTGGGTTCCTCTGCTGCAGCGGCGGCGTCGTCTTCGTTTTCATTTGCACCACTGAGCAGTGGCAGCAGTAGCGCTAGTACAGTAGATGTGCGCACAATGGACCTCCGTGTCGCGAACGTGTCTGTCCATCGCGTGCGCTACGTGAACCGCGAGCACTCGCGACCGACAAGCGACGACGCGCCTGTCGACAGTTCCGACGATCGCGACAGCGGGTGGAACAGCTCTCACTCCGAGTCGTTTCTCGACCGCTGGACGCGTCGCGTACGCGCATTGCGGGAACGACAACTGCCAGCGCACGTCACGAGCGTCGTCGTGACGTGGGACGACCACTTCCGCGCACCATCCGCGCTGGCGTCGAGCGCAGGCGACGCAGACGAGACCGACACGAGCGAGACAGACGAGAACGCGACCAGCGACGCACTGCACACAGTGCGGAGCGGCGTGGAAGTCACGTACGAAGTGCAGCACTGGGTCACTGGCTGGGGCCTCGACGCGCTCTGGCACGCGTCGAACCGCGTCGTGGCAGTCGCGGACCCGTTCGTCGTGCTCTCGAGTCTGCCGCACGAGCACGAGCTCGCGTTTCGCGTGCGCATGCGTGTGAAGCACACTGCGAGTCGGCTGCGCTGGTTCGCGACCGAGACGGAAGGGCCGTGGAGCGCACCAACGGTGCTGTCGCCGTCCCGCGACGACGCGCTGGACGCGATCTTTGCGTTTCTGCTGTCGGACAAGGCGTTCTTTGTCGTGCTGCTCGTGTGCATTGGCGCTGGCTCGCTCGTCGTCGGGAAGCTCTTTGTGGACCACCGGTGGACACGGACGCAGACCAGCAGCAGTACCAGCTCCAGCTGCGTCTTGGCGACAACACCGCCGCCGTCGGACGCGCTGGACGAGAGCACGAGCGACAGCCGCAGTGACGCGCCGCTGCGTCCGCTCGAGAGGCGCTCAGGTCGTGGCGACGTCGTCCAAGAGCTCCAGGACCTGCGACAGGAGCTCGCCGACTCGGAAGCTGAAGTGCGCCGACTCATGGTGTTCCGTGGCTACGGCGTCGAGCGACTTGCAGCGCCAGAGCTCGCAGCTGTCGAGCGGGAGCTGCGGGCGACACTGCAGCGGATCCAGACACTGCGGCAGCCCCACGCGAAGGCGAGCGGATGTGACAGGAGCTCGGAGGACGACGTGGAGGGAGACGACGAGCGGTCGGATGGCGAGACGCACAGGAGGGTGGTGGACAGCACGGGCGACTGTGGACGCGGGTGTGGTCGTCGCCGCACTGGAGCGAGTCGACGGCCGAGTGCAGTGAAGTAGGCGGTCATAGAGCGAGAGAGGAAGTGGAAGGGGAAGGGATCAAGGGGGAAGGTATTTAACAGCATCCAGAGGACGCGTTCGTGTTGGTTGGTCACTCGGTTCATTAATGAAAGCAAGAAGCGAACCTTGGGAAGCCGTGGGCATGGCTGAGGAAGGCACGTTGAGTCGAGTGTGACTGGCGATTGTGGAGCGGTTTCTTCCAATTCCGAAGTCTTTCGACAGGGCAGACACGACGGTCGGTCCGGTGGTCAGAGCCTTCATAGGCGGAAGGAAGGAACGAGAGGAAAGAGAGACGCCTGTCGGCCAGTCAGTCCCTTCCTCCGTTCGTTCGCCACTCACACGTGAACAAGTCACGTTTTGACGCCGCGTACTCGGCCCCTCCGTCCGTCCTCCAGCTTCGAGCCTTCCACTGTATCCTTCGTTCCTTCGTTCCTTCCCTCCTTCGCTCTCTCGACCCTGACGCCAAACGCCACCACAATTGCTCTCAGTGGCTTCGACGCAAATCCCCACACAGCTCTCTCTCTCTCTCTTCACACGTAACGCAACGAGCCTCCATCCAATCGGGATCCGATCCATTCTGTCAACGAGCCGACCCAACCTCGGCTAAGATGCCGACGGATCTAAGCGCAACCGCGTCGGTGCGAGACCAGATGAAGCGAGCGGCGTCCAATGCTGCGACTGTGTCGACCACCTGCGGCACGCCGCTGTCACCGAGTCTCTTGAACGAGCTTCGCGACACCGCCTTGCTCGGCGGCGACGACCACGTCGTCTTGGACGTCGATGCGATTGTAACGTCTCAGCACCGCACATCCCACCGGAACACGAGGCTGCTGACGCCGCCTCCGGCGTTCACGTGCAGACGGAAGCCGTTCTCAACAGCGAGCAGTCAAGACGGACTCGCCGACTCGCCGCAGCACACGCGGTCCTGGTTTGAAGACGCAGGCCCACGCTACTCGTCGCCGGACGCGTTCGAACTCCGAGACGCGCGGATGCTCAACCAGTGCTCGCTCAGCTGGCAGAACATTTCGTTCACTGTGCAAGCGAAGCATCATGGACGTGGGAGAGCTGGGATTGGAGTCTGTCGGCGGCGCAAGAGCGAGCTCTTTCTCGGCACGGACGCGGCTGACGACACTGGCCGCTCGATTCTCAAGAACGTCTCGGGTCGGTCGGGTCCGGGCGACCTCACTGCGATCATTGGCCCGTCTGGTGCCGGCAAAACGACGTTGCTGGATCTCCTTGCGGGCCGACTAGAGGCTGGAAGCCGTGTGATCGTGGGCGGCGTTGTCGAGGTGAACGGACGTCCGCGTGAGCCCAAGACGTTCCGGTCCGTGATGAACTACGTGCCACAAGAAACAGCGTTCCTCGGGTCGTTCACGGTGCTCGAGACGCTCCAGATGGCAGCCGGACTGAGTCTCCCGGCGCACGTCCCGCAGCTCACCCGCGAGATGCGCGTCCAGGATGTGATCGACGACATGGGACTGCGCAACTATGCGCGCACACGCGTGGGCGACATCTTCCACAAGGGGATCTCGAACGGCCAGCGCAAGCGCCTGAGTATCGCTGTCGAGCTGCTGTCGAACCCGTCGATCCTGCTGCTCGACGAGCCGACGTCCGGACTCGACTCGTCGTCAGCACACAGTGTGATGAAGCACATCCACAAACTCTGTCGGGAAGGCAAGAACATCGTGTGTACGATCCACCAGCCGTCGTCAGCGATCTACGAGATGCTCACGAACCTCGTCGTGCTCTCGATGGGCGAGCTCGTGTACTACGGCCCGACGTCCGGTGCACTCACGCACTTCTTCACGCTCGGCCACGTCTGTCCCATGTACTCGAACCCGGCCGAGTTCTTCGTGAACCTCGTGAACAAGGACTTCCAC
>JAASGD010000237.1:0-29575 GCA_023334115.1 Globisporangium megalacanthum
AAAGCGAGTGGAATCCAGGGAACTGAGCGATGGCGTGGTGAACGGTTGGCTTTGCCGTCCAAGTAACCCCCAACTGCAAAGGACCCAAGGAACACAAGTGAGGTACTGACCAACGAGTGGAGGAGTCTACCTCGTGGCTCTCTCCCGCTCCCTAGGGACTTCGCGCCCGCTAGTTTTTAGTGACTCACTTCATCACAAAACCATCCAGGACTAGCCCAGGATTTACCCAGGATTCTTGCACGAAACACACGCACATACCTTCAACTGATGTGGGTGTCGGCTAGCAATCTCGCACGATGTCTGCAGAGCCACAACCACTGGAATCTATCGTTGCAAACATGAACAGCAGGGAATGTCCAGGAGTCAGTACACGCTCGGTACAGGATTTACCCAGATCTTGCCTACGATTTGTCCAGGATTTCAAAAATCCAAAACGCGAGGATGACACCCCGTCGGGTCACGCGGCCGCGCTGGTTCGGGAAGCTCTGCGAGACAATCTGCGCTACGATGCGCTCTGAGATGAGGGTGCTGAAGGGAGGAGAGTAAATGGTAGTTCCCGTCTGTTGCGTAGCCGCTGTGGGTTGTCTGCGGCGTCTGGTGCATCTGGTGACGGCGCAAACTGGCTCTAATTTCCATCCAATACAAAAAGCACGTCACTATGCAGCCCATCTCCCTTTTGCACACATTCATGGCCACTCATGTGTCACTAGCGACGTCAAACGCCTCCGCCACACACCTGCAGTCCCTGGGAGGTGTCTGTGAACTGCTGTACGTCAATCGCGTGCTCAAAGTCGTTCAAAGCCGCCTGTAATACAAAAGCCAAGTCAAATAAGACTCGACGAGTCTCAAACGTGCATTCAACGCCTCCCAGACGCCCCAAACGAGCGCCACACGCCCTGGTGACCCACCTGCACTCGCTGCGGGCTGTCGGGGACCTCCTGCGCGTTCGCTGCTCGATCAAAGTCGCTTGTTGCAGCTTGTAGCCGCCTGACGTACAGCAAACCCGCCAGAACGATCAGAAGCCTGCCTTGCACGCGCTACGCGCCAGCCACCGACCCCATACAACTCGCACACGCCTCACACGCACTCTCTGACTCGCCTGGTGCCGCCCGAGACGTCGCAGAGCCGCTTAGGTCGCGCGCCGAGCTTGAACGCCGTTGAACCTGGAAAGGAGGCTTTTGATTTGGAAATTGAGTGGCTTGTATGCCACTCAATCACTCGGTTTTTATTTTTCCTTCGCTCCAGTTAGGGTTGGGGGTGTTTGGAGCTGGGAAATGTATTTTTGCTTACTTCGATCCTGGAGGAGTCCGGACTTTGAGTCCTGGACTGGATCTGACCGTACCACTCTTCCCAGTCCTGGACGGAAGCACCTCCGAATATATTTCAGGCAATACCCAAAATTGCACACAGAATCTGTCACAGCTTTTGCGTTTGGTCATTCAATTTTTGAAAGCATACGGGTTTTGACATTTTCCCGTTCACTTTGATACATTTTCACATTTTTGGCCAAGAGCGGTCCTAAATGTTGCGCGTGACGCGCCAATGCCGGGCGTTCGCGACGTCCCCGCACGCGTTCGTGCACCCGAGTGCCAAGGTGAGCATTTCCTACGGCACATATCACGCGCTTCTTCTACTAAGCACGCTCTGCGTGCGTGCTTGCAGGTTGGCGAGCGCTGCGAGATCGGCGCGTTCGCGTACGTGGGGGAAGACGTGGAGGTCGGGGACGACTCGGTGGTCGGCGTTGGCGCGACGCTGCAGCACTGCTCACTCGGCCGCCGCGTCGTGCTGCACCCGGGCGTGCGCATCGGCCAGGACGGCTTTGGCTTTGCGCTCGCGCCGCCAGGTGAGCTCCACACGAAGAAACCCCAGGAGCTCCGAGTGGAAGTGCACGACCACGTCGAGATCGGGTGCGTCGGTCAAGACAAAGCCACCTAATAGCGGACGAGACGAACTAACCGGATGGATGGGTGGCGTGACGGGCCAGTGCCAACTGCACGATCGACCGCGGGAGCTGGCGCAACACGGTGCTCGGCACTGGCTGCAAACTAGACAACCTGGTGCGTGGCACTCGGGTCTTTCTGGTCTTGAGAGAGAGCGGCACTCTATCCGCTCTGACGACGGAGGATGGCACTGTAGATCCAAATCGGCCACAACGTGCACCTTGGTCCAGGCTGCGTGGTCGCGGCCCAGACCGGCATCGCTGGGAGCACGACACTCGGCCGCAACGTGCACGTCGGGGGCCAAGTCGGCATCGCTCAGCACGTGACGATCGGCGACAATGTGCGCATCGCCGCCAAGAGCGGCGTCGTGAGCGACCTCGCCTCGGACGCGACGTACGGTACGTGCGCACTGACTAGAAGGTTAGGAGTGTGGTAGTGAGTAGCTGACGGCTGACGTGTGGAGGGGGAACGCCGGCCGTGCCGATCATGGAGTTTCGACGCCAAGTCGCGCACGTCAAGCGGCTCGGCAAGCGGCCAGAGAAGCAGCAACCGCAGCATCAAGAGGAGGGGGCTCTCAAGCCAACAGACGGCGACAAGTGAGCAGTGAACTGAACTGAGCGCGGCTTTCTCGTACAACGAACGACCGCATCAGCTCCAGCAGCTCCGCTTCCCTTCCGTCCCTTGGCTAGCTACGCGACCGCCTTCTCGATCGCACGCGGCTTGTGACGCAAGAGCGCGAGGATGATGGCGAAGAGCTTCTCGTACGTCACAAGCGAGATCGCGGCCGTGAGCACGGTCTGCAGGAGCTTGGCTTCAAGGCCCGCAAAGTATCCGGCGACGCCCTGATCACGGTAGATCTGCGCGAGGCAGCTGACGAGTCCTTGTGGCGGCGACGCTGTCG
This sequence comes from Globisporangium megalacanthum, assembly GCA_023334115.1. Classification (NCBI taxonomy): domain Eukaryota; phylum Oomycota; class Peronosporomycetes; order Pythiales; family Pythiaceae; genus Globisporangium; species Globisporangium megalacanthum. The sequence goes on from JAASGD010000237.1 coordinate 2,842, forward strand.
ATGGTCGCGTGGTGCTGGTGCTGGGTCCTGGCTTAGCAGAGGTGGCAGCGGCGGCCGCGCTCTGTACCCGCAGGAGCGACTGGGCAACTTGGAGCGGGTACGTGACGACGGTCGTGAGCGACTTGGCGAGCGCTCCGAGCACAAAAATCTCCCACGACGACAGGCTCGCACCGCCTGAGCGAGTCATTATTCCCACAAGCGTGTGAGTCGAAGAGAGCAAGAGTGAGAGCTGGCAAGTTGTGCGCACCGGTCGGGTTCGCACGGACGCGGCGGAGCTGGAGCGCGGTCTTCATGCGCTCGTAGCTCACGTAGTGGATGACAGGGTTCGACACGAGCATCAACGACGCGAGCGTGCCGTTCCAGAGCGACAAGAGCCCTTCACTGGCCACGATCTGCTTCAAGCAGTCTGCTCCATCCACCCATCGACACGACTCAGTAAGCAGCGATTTTTTGTAGCTGAAACTAGTGCCAATACAGTCAGAACGCACCGAGCATGCCGGCGTACTTGGCGTGGTCCTTGGACTTGAGGCGCATGTTCATGACCCAGAGCGGCGCCGTGATGTACACGTTAATAACACCAGCGACGACCGAGAGCGCGAGGTTCTGCAGCGGTGAAATTGCGTCGCTCAGCGCCTTGTTCGGGCGTGTCCGCAGGCGCGTGAGGAGCGCGGCTTTCAGGCCGTTGTAGCTGCCGTTCAACCACACGAGTCGATCGGCTGTGAGTATCCGGAGGTGGCTTCCAGGACCTTATCCATCACCAATCCCAAGCCTGTTCGCACCAGAAGAAGTAGACAAAGTTCGAGCCACCGAGCGCCACCTGCGTGGACACGTGGCCTTGGTACACCTGCCACTTCTTGGTGCGTACGATCGCCAGTGCCTGGGCCGCAAAGCTACGCTTCTTCAGGTCGCTCTCTGACGCCTCCTCCTGGGCTTCGACTGGAGTCGGACGCACACCCAGGGTGGGTATGGTTCCATCATGTATACAGGAGCGGTACATTGCATTAACGCATGTACGCACCTTGGAGGATCGTCTTGATCTGGTCGAGCGGGTAGAGGATCGCCATGGCCACCATGCCACCCTGTGGGTCGCCCGCCAGAGTTTACATAGACACCACAGTGCAGAACGCCAGCGTCAGCTCCTCCAACGCGGGCTGACTGGGTCGGTCGTTTGCATACGAGCAGGGAAGAAAGGACGCACGACGGAGCCGGCGACGCCGTGCGCGAGCGTCTCCATCGCAGCAAGTTGGACGCAGGGATGCAGGAATGGCCCAGGCGCCTCTTGACTGAATTCGTCGACGTAACATTGAACTTTAAATGGTCCTATTGAATAGAGTATGTGCGACGGGAGGTTTTTATGCCTATTGAACAGACTGCTCCGTTTGATAGTTTGCACGCAAAGTGTGGAGTGTGTGTGGATGGATGTCTCCAAGTGTCTCCAAGGTTGATCTGAGCCGCAAAGAGCTTGCAAACCAAAGGTACACGTGATGAAGTGTCGAGTCGCAAGCATCCCAGTTGGGGCGCGGGTTTCGCTCTCTGCTCGTCAGCACAAGCGCTCTATGACGAGTGCGTGCGCTGCTTGAGCACAGGATGTTCCTCACTCTTTGACGAGTGCTAACCATGAAAAGGCTGGCATTGCATTTTTGTTGGCGCGAAGCTTGAGGGTTTACTCGCGCGAGTTGTTTACAAGCAGCAAGGAAAGCATACCGAGTAACAACAGAACACGAAATTGTCGAGTAACCTCAGTTCATTTTAGACCTGTTTATGCATCGTTTGTCGGCAAATGCAGCGAGTCGATATAACGGAAAACGATTGCGTTTTGCTGAACTGAGCTGTTGGCGTGTGTTCAGCACTCTGTTCGCCACGACTGTTGCTGTCGTCCACCATGCTCCCATACAAAACCTGCGTTTTCAAATGCATGGATCGTTCAAATACATGTACCAGCATCGACACTTTGCGGACATTTCAAGCACAGCACAGCAAAGCAATGCTTCGCCGCACCGCAACTGGCTTGACCAAATTGATCGCACCGTTTCCAACCTAACCGCATGTCATCATCCTTACCTGAACCCCCTCTCTCGTTAATCAAAAGACAGTTCACTCGAGCAAAAAAAGACGCATGCGAAAGTGACAACAAACTGGAGGAGACCATGACGTCCTCGCATTTCACGATCGCACCTCCAGCCCAGCAGGACCTCTTTCCACCGGTCCACTCTGCTCGAGCAGTGGTCCCGCTGGCTTCCCGTGCGCACACCACACGCGAGACACACTCGCACCGCACCACTGGCACCACCAGCAGCAGCAGCAATCATGCTCGCGCGAGCACTCAAAGAGGTCCGCATCCCGTTCCCAGACGACTTCTTCCCGCACGTCAGCGTCTCGTCCGAGCTCCACAGCGCGTACCAGCGCGCAGCGAGTGACCTGCTGCAGGCCACGCTGCGCGCCGAAGCAGCGCCGCTCGCCAGCGTGCACCCTGCGCAGCACCCAAAGCACTGGAAGTTTATCGGCGAGCGCTCGGGGCTGCAGCTCTACCGCGAGCGTGGCGCGGACCGCGGCGCTGCCGTGCAGGTGATCGCACTGGGACTGCTCCCTGGCTCACTCGAGGACGTCATGTGGGGGCTCTACGCACCGACCCACCGAGCGCACAAGACGCAGCGTGCGATCATGCACAAAGACTACCTCGACGCCGCGCTCTTGCACGTCCTCGACGAAGACCCGGTCGCAGAAGGCGATGACGGCTTTGCATTCCGCTTCGCAGGCCTCAAGTGGCTCGCGTGTGCGCCGACTGGGAAGCTTCTGCACAAGCGCGACGTGTGCTGGTACGAGGAGCTCGGGCTCGCCCGGGACGCTGCTGGCGCTGACGTCGGGTTCCTCGCGATGCACTCAGTACGCGTGCCCGAGTGTCCGCCGCTCGACCAGCATGGCGTCAAGCGTGCGAGCGTCTCGATCGCGTACGTCTTCCGGGACGTTGGCGACGGCCGCACGAGCGTCTACATGACAGGCTCCCACGCAGTCGGCGGCAAGTCGCGCAGCTGGAGTGCGGACGCTGTGCTGGTCGAGATGTGGCTCGCGATGGCGACTGTTCTCGACTGCGCACAGGCGAAGCGGCTCACGAAGCTCGTGCGCAGCAAAGATGCGGTGGTCGCGCGGCAAGCGTACGTCGGCTGCTATTGGCTGGTCCTGGAGAGCGGGCGACGCGACACAACCTAGCTGCCGGGTTCTAATCCTACGCCTGTGTGTGTCTGTGTGCTTTGGTTGGAGCAGCTCCAAGTTGTGTGAAGTGTGCGACCAGAAGCTCACGAGCGCGAAAGGCGCTGAGCAATGCAAAGCGTGTGGGAAGGTGCGTGTGTCTGGTACTCTCTCTCTCTTGTCTCTCGTACGTCCAGTGTACTCACTCCTACTGTAACCTACGTCTACTGGGCGACAGAATGTGTGCGACCGCTGCCGCATGACGAAGCTCATCTACCCAACGCGTCACGACGCAGCGTTCCCGTGCTCGTACGCCTTCTGCAAGCGCTGCCTCCTGGACGCGAAAGACCAGCAGTACGCGAAAGCACCGGCGCCCCCACCGCGACTCAGTTTCCAGTCCGACGTGTCGTCGGCGCAGTCCCAGCGGTCTAACTCGCCACGGCACCGCTCCGGGACCACCGGCGCGCTCTCTGCGTACTCGTCGTCGTCGTCCGCTGACTCGTATAGCGGCGCCAGTGGCACGAGCGGGCGCAGTCAACGGCAGCGCGATCGGTACGTCCAGCACCCGCGTCCGCCGCACTACTCTGACGTCACAGTGAAGCAGCAGTTTGGCCAGCTGAGTCCACGGAGCAGTACGAGCACAGCCGTGAGCGCCAGCTTCTCGGACCCCCTTGGGTCGTCGGTCTCGTCGTTTCGTGGCGTCTCTGGCTCGTCAACGCAGTCGTTCCAGACCCGTTCGCAGCGCGCCGTGTCGGCTGCGAGTTCGTCTTCGTCCGTCTCTAGCGTGGCAGTGCCGCCATCGTTGCGTCGGGATGCCTCAAACCGGAGCGCCCAGTCCCAAGCGAGCAGTGGCAGTGGCTCCATGCCTCGGCCGCTGCCGTCTCAACGCGCATTCGTGGGCGTCGAGAGCGGCGCCGAGGACGACAACAGCGGCTCCGAGGCGTCGTCGTCGTCAAACAGTTTGAGCGACGACGAGAGCGACGACGAGACAGCGGCAGTGAAGCCGCCACAGCCCCTAACGACGTCGGAAGTGCTCGCGAGGCTGCGGCAGATTGAGATGTTCGCAGATGACGAGACAGGACTCGTAGAACTGCCGCCGTCGCGTCCAAACGCGTCGCACGTGCAGCTCTCAGCATTCGCCCCGAGCTCGAACGCCACAGGCAGCAGTCCCCATGTTCGTGACGACCGCGCCAAGTACGTCAGCAGGCACGAAGGCGTTCGGGTCCACGGTACAGCCGCTCCTCACCCCAGCTATCCAGGGCCCAGCAGCTACGACACAGTCGGGGACGCAGACTTCCCGTCCTCGACTGCGATCACAACCTCCTCTGCTCGCGGGTACGCTTCCGGGTACCCTCCAGGGTACACTGCGAGCTATGTGCCATCGGCAGCACAGGCTGAGCAACTGCGGGAGCGCGAGCAGCTACGGGAGCGGCTCGTGCAGATGAGCCGAGCCGCTGAAGCCACGTACCTCATGGCCAAGTACAACCACGTCGGCGTGTCCGACTACAGCAGAGGCGCCGCAAGCAGCAGAGGCGCTGACCGTCGGTAGCTGTCTGTGTGTGAACTACTCCAGTGCGTCCAGCGAAGCGAAGCTAAGCGAACGGGAGTCGTCTGTCGTCAGGTCCACAATGTTAGTACTTCACGTGTGTCCGTCGGGTGTCCCTCCTTGCCCACTTCCTCCCCGCCCTCCATTGTGGTACTCAAAGAAACGATGTGCTGGTTGCTGCCTTGTTGTCGCTCCTTTGGCATCGAGCTGTTGTTGTTGCTGACTCCAGCCGTTGAGACATTGTGCACTGTTGTCACTTGAACGACACGTGGCGTTCTGCAGCAACAGGAGGTGGCAGGAACGAGAGTGCAGACGAAAGGATTTGTGCCACGATCCACTCTGGCAAACCCGCTCTGACTGAGGCCCGACTCGATGGCCATCGCTCGTCCTTTTCAGCCGAGAACCGGAGCGAGCGCAGCCTGCGGTTGGCTCTCACTCGCCCTGCTCTCTCGTTCGTTGTCCCATGATCCGACTTTCGCTGCGTTGTTGCTGCCAAGCCAGCTACAGTAAGCGAGCCGTGGCTCATGCATCACAGCAGCAGCAGTATGGAGAAGATTAAGATTGGGGTGACTCCTGCTCGTGCTTCTTGTACCAGAGACTTGTAGAGTGGATTTGACTGGCAGTGCAGTCCTTGCAGACGGACAAGAGCACAGCGAGTGGATGAGACGAGGGCGAGCAACCACTGCTTCGTATGACGGTGCTTACACCAACAATCCTGACGTCATGCTCCTGAAACGATGGATGGTTGGACGGACAGGATCCTGTAATCTTGCACTCAAGTTGCAGAGCTCCGCTTTTGCTTTGTTCCGTATCAAGTCAAGTTCACTCCGTGTTGATTGTCAACATCTTGGAGATGTTGAATTACTGAGAAACAGCCAGCTTTTGAGAGTGAGTTCAGCACATTGACATTTTCAAAATAATGTGGACATGAGCAACCGAAAACAATGTCGAAAGTCGAATGTGACAGCTTGCTAAAGTCGAAGTGACAAATGCACAACGCAATTCAGCAACCCGATTTGTCATCAATGATCTGAGATGATTCGAATCCGCGACTACAGTAACTGGCCAAACGACAAGGGACAGCGATCGCGTACGGTACTTTTTTGCATTAGCGCAAAGCAAACCTGCAATATGAGCATGTTCGCTGTCGGAGGCGATAGGAGAAAGCTGACCTGGTACTGTACATGTTCTAAATATGAAGGTGGTTGCATTTTTGACATTTGAAACCAAAGCAAACATAGAACAAGCCACTGTGGGACCAAAAATATCGACGTCCTTGCGTCCCGTTTCTGCACAATCAAGCCAGTTCACCTCTTCGGAAGCACTATATTAGGGTTAATTTTTCAAATACATTACGATTAGTGGAAGTTTCTGCAAAATATAGACCGATGTACAGAGGTGAAAATTTAAGGTTCAATTTTTTAGACATTTTCAGACTCAGAAAAAGCGATATAAAATGTTGACCCGTCAATGAGGTCAGCTTTTCCAAAATCAAACCAGACGTTGTGAACACTCTCGCACCGCCCACTCCCCACTTCCCACAAGCCGGTTGGTGACCTCGAAGCACGAGCTCGAGCTCGAGATCTCCTCCTTGAACGGCTGCAGCGCCGCCTCCCGCCCGCTCGCCTCGCCTCGTGTGTCGCCGCTGCATCTTTCGTTCGCGCCCCTTCCTTCCCTCTCACTCCAGCGTCGTCCCCACACCCGCAATGGCATTCGGCTATCGCCTGCGCAGTCAGCAGAGCAGCCGCGTGCAGCTCGAGGACCCGCCACAAATGGCGCCGATCGCAGCGCAACCGCTGCCTCCGAGCGCCTCAGGCAGCAGCAGCAGTAGCAGCAGTCACCACAGACAGCACATTCGGCTCGACGGCCTCCAGCAGCGACCCACGACTGCCGGCGCGAGCCGCCAGCACGCTGGCAGCATGATCGAGACGAGTTCGAATCCGCCACAGACCGCGTCGTTCTTAGACGAGAACGCACAGGCGCTTGACTTGGCGCAGCTCGGCCGCCGGCGCCGTGGCACGACGTCCACAGTCTACTCGGCACGCTCGACAACGTCGTCGGGCGAGTCGGACCACAGCCGACGGCCGGACGCTGCAGTCGACGTGTACTTCAAAGGCCACCTCATGGCCAAGCGTGGGCTGCTCAAGACCCTCGATCGGCGCTTCTACTTCCTCGTCCGCGGCCGCGCAGAGCTGTACCTGTGCAAAGACGAGCCATCGTTCAACCTCTGGCTCGCGTCCGGTTGGGGACTCAATGTCGACACTGCAGTGGCCAAGAGCTCTGGACTCGCCCCACAGCTCGTATGTACTGTGCTGCGTGCAGACCGCGCCGGCGACGCTGGCGGTAGCGACCGCGGGCTCGTGATTGTCGCGCAGCCGCCAGTCGGGACGCCGCCGACCGCGAAAGCGGCGTCGCTCAAGCTCTACGCAGCGTCGCCCGACAAGTGCGAGCGCTGGCTCCACGCACTCCACCGCGTGCAGCTCACGAAGCGCGCGAGTGCGAGTAGCGAGCCCCAGGACCCAGTGTCGCCACACGCGAGCAGCCAGCTGCACACGAGGAGTGATGACGTATCGCAGCCGCGGGCACGGAAAGCGTCACGTACTGACGCAACGACTCCAGGGGCGAACAGCAGTACAGTTGGCCCGCGGGCGTACGCCGGTGGGCAGCTGCGTTCGAACTCGAGCGGGGTTCGGGACGAGACGGGCTCTGTAAAGAGCACCGGCTCGTCTTCCGACGCCGCATCTGAAGGAGGAGGACGTGGACACTTCCACTCGGCGGGTTCGTCAACACACGGCAGCAGCCAAGGCAACAACGTATTGCTGTTTGTCCCAGCAGTAGGCTCAGCGATCTCGGTATCCGACAGTAAGCTAGCTCAGGCCCGGAAGCAGGTGGCGGAGCTCGCGGCCCAAGGCCGGAAACGCCCGCCCCGTGCTGGCTTAGAGAGCGCGTCGTACAGTCAGCCGACACAGTGGCGGTACGGACCACCCGAGTACGCGCTCGCAGACCTCGAGTACATGAAACACAAGGAGCGCGAGCACGAGTCGACGCCGCTCGAGTCGTATGTGGAAGAGTGCTGCCAGACATTCCTCATGGAAGCGACGCACAAAGCCAACTACAACGAGTGGGTGAGTGTGCGCCAAGAGTACTTTTACCTCCAAGTGAACGACGGCGAGCGAGTCATCGGCCACGGTATTGGCGAGAACGACATGTTTGGGCTGCTCTACATGCCGGGGATTGAAGCAGGCGACGCCGACATGAAGGAAGGCGACGAGAAGGATCCACGGGCAGTGCTGGCTGAAGCGTTCACAGACGGCTTCCCGATGGAAGTGCTCGAAGTGTTTACGCAACCACCGCAGTGTTACTTTGCGTGGCGGCACTGGGGCGCATTCACTGGCAGCTACAAAGGCGTCAAGGGCGACGGGGCGCGCCTGGAAGTGCGTGGCTTTGGGCAGATGCAGATCGACGCGAACCGGATGTTGAGTCTCCGGCTCTTTTTCAAACCGAAAGAACTGTTTGAAACGCTCAACCGTGAGAGTGTGCGGCTGGCAGCCAAGGCCCGAGACGTCCAGCGAGCACGCGCTGCCTCGTCTGCGGTGCTGCTTCCGTCGTCGTCGGTCCAAGCACCACCAGTGTCAGCTGCTCCTCCAGCCGCACCGCCGTCTGTTCCTGCCTCGCGACCAGCGGCGCGATCGAAAGCGACGCTGACTGCCGACATTATTGACGAGCTCGCGAACTTTACGATCGCGTCGGCGGCAGTGCGCACCAAGTGAGCTGGAGCGAGAAAGGAGGGTCAAGTACTGTAGTCGTCATCGTATTCTGTCGACCAAGGGCCCGTTGTATGTGTGATGCCTAGGGTTCTGGAGGTGACGCACACAACGCATGGAATCGGCACTGTGTAAATGTAAATAGTATCCACGTCGCATCTGGTGGTGTTGACACGGTTCTTCTTGGCAACAAACAGTCGCGAACAGGAACGCCATTCGACGTCGCAAAAGTTTGTCATTTCATGATGATACTGGTGGCACCAGTCCGAACTGTAGCAAAAGTGAGAGTGAGCGATTGAGATGGAAAGAGCTACGAGACGCAACGAGATAGCTACACGCACTGCGCTCAGTCAATGTCGACGATCATTGACGATGGCGGCAGCGCGAGCAGCTGCGGCCGGCTCTCGATCGCGATGCTCGGCGGTGCCGGTGGCGGCCGGCCACTGTAGTACTGCTGCTGGTGCGTGTGCTGCATGATCTTCTGCCCTTCGCGGATCATGTTGCGCAGCAGCGCCTGCTGGGCCGCGATCGACTCTTCCATCTTGACAAACGACGTGGGGATCGGCGTGACGCTCACCACGTCCGCTTCGCTGGCCTCTTCCAGCAGCACGAAGCCGCTCGTGCTCGTCTCTTTCTCTCGCCGCTCCCAGCGCGACTCGGCCGAGCTGCTCGAGCCGTCGCTGTACCCGCTGCTCGCCGACGCGTCCGAGCCCTGCCGGCGGCGCTCGAACGCACTGCCGTAGCTATGGGGCCGACCACGCGGCCAGTCGGCACCTGGGGCCGTGGCCCGTCCCGACACGAACCGCGCGTCGTCGTCCTGCTGGCTCGGCTTGCGGCTCAGCTGCGGCGGCCCAATGCCGCCCCAGCCGTAGTACTGCATCGCGTCTGCGTCCGAGAGGCTCTCGCGCCCAGTGTCCACAACCGCGGCGTCGCTGTCGCGGTAGTCGTTCGACGCTGCAAACGCCATGGCCGCCGCTGCGCGTGCAGACTGCGCGGCTGCTCGGAGCGTCACGAGCGCGTGGCGCCGTTCTTGGCGCTGCTGCTTGATGCACTTGAGACAAAACTTCTCGGCGCTCGTAATGATGTTCGCGCCGGTCTCTGGCTGCAGCGCAGCGGGGAGGCGGCTCGTGAGCAGTGTCAGCTCCATCGTGCACGTCGAGCACATGACTTCGGCACACGTGCGGCAGTGGTGACGCGACCGCAAGAGGTTGAACGACTTGAAACACATGCTGCACGACGGCCGTTCGCTGTTCGGGACCCACGCTTTCGTGGTCAGAAGCCGGTTCTTGACAATGTACTTGGCGTCGGCACACGTTGCGAGCCGCATCATCGCTGGACCTAAGCCCGAGACGATCTTGTTTGCGAGCCACGCGGGCGTCGTGCGGCTCTCAAACTGGAGCGTCACGAGCAGCGACGCGTCGACAGCACCGCTCCCTGGACCAACCGATCGGAAGAGGTACACGTACGACGCGTCGCTGCGGATAAAGCCAAACGGGTGCTCCGACCCGTTCACGTCCGCGAGGTTCACGGACTGTGAGACGCGCACGAGCACTTTCTGCCCACGCGCGTCCAGGAACGTCTGCGTGAACTCGAACATGAGCGCGTCCCGGACCGAGTAGACCGAGTCGACGAGCGACTGGAACGCAAACCACTTGATCCCGACGAACCGGAACGGGTCGTCCAAGCTCGCGGACTCGTCGACGTGGAGCACGGCCGCGTCGAGGAACGTGCCTTGGTAGCAGTGTGCGTTCGCGGTCCGCAGGTCGTCGGTATTGTCCGAGTTGAACGCGTACGCGAGCTCTTCAAGCGAGCTCTCGAGCTTCGCGCGGACGATCGCTTTCCGGCCCGTGTCGCTGCCGCGTTGGCGGTAGATGACGCAGTTCTTCTTCTCCAAGTGGACTTTCCACGACTGTTTCTTGAGCTCAGGCGAGAGCGTGGGGTTCTCCATCCAGAGGTAGCTGCTCGCGACCGACTGCTCGGCGAGCGCGAGCGCACGCTTCTTGAGCACAGCGATCTGCTCAGGCGTCGGCTGGACACGCGGCAAGTGGTCAGGCTCGAGCGGGAAGCGGAACGACGCACCCGAGTCCTTGACACGGATCACGCGGCCGGTGCGCATCCAGTTGATGCCGCCGCGGGCTTCGCTGCTGCCACTGCCATTGCTGCTGCTGCTGCTCGTGATGCCGACGACTGGGAAGCGGGTCGACGTGGTCGTGAAGCTCCCACGGTGGCCGCGGCCTGTGTGCGACTGGAGCGCGTCGTCTAGCGACGCAAGCGAGATGTTGAGGCCTGAGATCGAGGACGTGGACGACGACGACGTGCCTCGGTCGCCGAGCGACACCATGGGCGGTGTGTCGGGGACTGTACTCGCGGCTGCGGGCACTTGGAAGACCGTGAACGATGAGGCCCCGCCGCTGGTCCGGCTGCCTTTCGGCGTCGGCGGCGTCACCACGTCGCCGTGCTTTGTCGACTGCGAGCGAAGGTACACGCCCGCGGGGACTGGGCGGGCGGGAGTGTGGGACTTGCGGAGCGCAACGTCGAGCGCCCCGAGCGACGCAGTGAGGCCCGTGAACGCGGGCGAGGAAGAGGAGGAGGAGGACGTGCCGCGGTCACTGAGCGACATTGAGGACGGCCCGTCTGGGACAGCGGTGGCCGCCGCTGGCACCCGGAAGGCCGTGAACGAGGTGGTCCGGCTACTCTTTGACGTGGGTGGCTCCATCGCTTGCTTCTCGTGGCTTTGTTGGCTGCGCGCGAACTTTGAGGCCCGCGTGACTTAGGGGCAGGGACGTAAGTGTGCTTGAGTGAGTGGCAATGAAGTCCCGTCGCGTGGCTTCGAGTCGGAGCGCGAAAAGTGGTTTGAGTATGCGAGCCAAAACCCAAGAGAGTTGGCCACTTCGCCATTTCGCCCACCGCCCTCTGATGCTACAATACAACGATTTGAGTTTGTACTGGCGGTTTGTATGTGGCTACAGCGGGCCAGACGGTAGCCACGCTTGACACATCTGACGTGACTTCCGTGCGTGCGGGGTTGCGAGGTTTTCTTGGGAAACGGGAGAGAGGTGAGGGGAGGATTCAGGTTCTCAGAATCAGGTCGACGAGCGAGCGAGGAAGCGACGCGCTTGTCCTACTTGTGGATCGTGCTCATGTACGGCGACTTATACGCTGCGCCGTGCTCACGCTGCTCGGCTGCATACAGCGCAGGCACTGGGATGCGGATAAGTTTCTTGTACTGTCCGTCGAGTCGTCGTATTAACAGAAAGAGAGAGAGAGAGAAAAAAGAGGGAGAAAGAGAGAGTGAGTTGGGGACATGTGAAAGATCGTGGTCAGATCGAAAACTTCCCACCGTACCGCCAGCGTGCCGAACACCATGAGCACAAAGCCCAGCAGCTCCAACCTGATGATGTAAATACCCAGTCACGACGTTTCGTTAGAGACGAGAGAGAAGCTGAGCCACTAACGCGACCAACTCCACGCACGCACCAGCTGTACACTGTCCACTGCTCGCCGGCCGAGTGCGGCCCTTGCCACTTGAGCACGTAGTAGACGAAGAGGCTCAGCATCCACACGCCGAGCGTCCGGAGCGTCTGCCAACCCATCCATCCATCCATTCAGGAACACACACGAGTGTCAACACCAATAAAGGGACGACCAAACCCTTATCTCTCTCTCTTGCGTCAGCTACCAGAACCCCCACACGCACCTCTGTGATGCTCCGCATGACCGCCGACAGGTGCTTCGTGACGTAATTCCCCGCGACGTTGAGCGTCCCGACCGCGACAATGTACGCGAGGATGAGCGCACTGAGCGTCGACGAGTTCCCGACTTTCGTGAACGAGTCGCGAAAGTCCTCGTGCCAGATCTTCGACAGACCCGTGGAGCTGGCGGGCGTCAGCGTGAGCACAGGCACGAGCACGACGTAGAAGACGAGGCCCCAGACGCCTTCGAGCCCGACCAAGAGCATCGGGCTCACGTTCAGCGCGACCATCATGTGCTCTTCCACGACGATCTGCAGCGCTGTGAGCACCTGCGCCGCCACGATGAAGCCGAGCCCGAGCAGCGCATTCCACGTCTCGCTCTCGGCCGCAGCCGACGCGGTCGCGGTACTGTCGCTGTCGCCGTGGCCGACGCCGGCCCAGCCGACAAGCACGACCGAGAGAGCGACGATGCCGATGCTCATGTAGTGGTACGCATACAGGCGCTTGCCCATGAGGCGCACGGAGAAGAGTGCGCTAAAGATGATCACAGACCCACGCGCCATTTGGAACACTGACGACGAGATCCAGAGCAAACCGACGTTCGCGAGCACAGTCTGGAGCAGGTCGAGCAGGGCTGGCAGTGCGACAGCTGCCATGGTCTTGAACGGCACATTCGCGACTGCTTCTGGCATCCCAGTGGACCGCGGAAGCAGCGCCTGCGTCTCGTGGCCGCTGCGGCCTCCGCTGTGGCGTTTGCTGATTGCAGCCGCCTCGGGCGTATTCATGTAGCGCTTCCCGTCTTTGCGCAGCCGCAGCAGCGGCGTTGCGAGGTAGTCTGCGTGCATCACTGCTTTGCGCACGTAGAGGAAGACGAGCACGAGCGACATTGCGATCTTCATCTGTAGCACGCCGAACCAGGGCTTGTCGAACGGGCAGAGCGTCGTGAGCGCACGCGGGTCGGCGGGGTCAACGCACGTCTCGGTGCCTTCCGCACGCACACTGTACTCGGTCTTCATGATGACTGTGCTGAACGTGCCGGAAACGAGCATCGCGAGCGCGTACAGCGAGCCCTCGTGCTGCTGGTGCTGGTGGGCGACGGTCATGGCGCCAGCGTTCGTGAGACCTTCACTTCCGCTCCACCCTTCTGTCCTCAAATTGGTGACTGGTAGACGAACAGGTGCTTTCAGATCTGGATGTTTATATCGCGTGATGCAAACAGGAAGATTTGCGCGTGAATAAATCGAGGGAAACATCGGTGGGTGGGTTCAACAAGCATGTCATCTGGTAAACCGCGCACTCTTCTGGCAGCTATCATTCTGGGATTCTTCACCAAGAGAACCAGCAGCAACCAGGAAGAGCGAAAGAACGACATGGGCAACTGCATTGGACATGGGCCGACGCGCGCCAGAGGCGAGAGCGTGGAGGTGGTGGTGCAGCTCTCGCCCAAGGGCAAGACGAGCGCAAGCGGCGACTCGTTCGTCGACGTGCTCTTCTTCCCCGACCCGGCGATGCCGTGCAAGCGGTTCCGCTCGCCCGAGGGCTGCACGCGGAAGAACTGCAAGCAGATCCACGACCAGGGCTCGTCGCTGCTCTCGTTCCTCGAGTACATTAACAGCACGAAGCGCACGATGGACATTTGTGTCTTTACGATCACGTGTGACGAGGTGCGCTAGAGAGTGAGAGAGTAAGAGAGCGAAGGGTGTGGTCGTGGCTCACTGTGTGGTCGTGGGTTCAGATTGCAGACGCGGTGCTCGCAGCACACGCGCGTGGCGTGAGAGTGCGCGTGATTACGGACGACGACCAAGCGAAAGGCCGCGGGTCGGACATCCAGAAGTTCATTGATGCGGTACGTGGGACTGAGCTTGTGGAGCCGACTCTTCTCTCTTGTATTACGTACGTCAGTAGCGTCGTGAGAGCTGACGAATTGATGCTCGCTTCAACTGCGTAGAGCATTCCGGTGCGGGACGACAATGCGCGGACGTACATGCACAACAAGGTCCGTCGATACTGACTGGTGGGGGTGTCGTACCTAGTACACGATAGTGCGAGTAGTGTGGTACTTACTCCACCCCTCGACTGTACGTGCTCTTAGTTCTGCATCCTCGACGACACGTTCTTGCTGAACGGTGCGAGCGACAACAGTGAACGAACGGCACGAGTACCAATACGATGCGATGGGGCACTCACCCAGCTCACTCTCGTTTATGTGGTTTGTTCGGTCGTCACAGGATCGTTCAACTGGAGTCGCCAAGCGGTACTCGGCAACGCCGAGAACCTCGTCATCAACCGCGGCGGTCGCATTCTCAGTGCGTCTCCTGGACGCTTGTATACGCTCTGTGAAACAGCGATGGGTCTCACTTCTTACTGATTGTTGTGTATACGTATACGTATACGTACTCATGCAGAGCGATTCCGCGAGCAGTTCGACAAGCTCTGGAAGAAGTACGAGCGCTGATTCCTGTCGAACTAGCGCCCCACTGTCCCCTTCCACCAGCCAGACGCACTTTGTGCGTCCCTTCGAGACCCAGGACCCGCTGTCCGCAGCGTCATCACACGCTACCAACGAATCCTGGACAAAGACCATTTCCCCTATGTCGAGGATGTGCAGCCGTGGGCTGCAGACTCGCTTGCAGGCGTCACAAGGAGCGGGATTCGCTGCATTGCGCTTTCTTTCTGGGAAGTGCAGTCTTTTTGCCAAAAATATAGTCTTTCATGATTTTTATGCTTACCGGTACTACTGTCAAATTTGTCAAATACAGTCAACTGGTTTGTCCACCGACAACTTGTAAGCTGGCAATGTTATCCCATCAGTTGGAAACCAATAATCTACTCGCCACCAATGCTGCGCCACCTGCACCTGCGTCGGACGACGTCGGCGCTACTGCAGCCGCCGCGCTGGACCTGCTCAACAGCCACGGCGCGCGCATTCTCGACAGCTGACGACGTCTCTCCAGTTGAGCGCATTGACACGCTCGAGCGCGTACGGGCGACGCCGACACGCGAGCGGTTCCGTGTGGCACTCGTGGGCCGTACGAACGTCGGCAAATCGACCCTCTACAACCGCCTCACAAAGACGCGCACCGCCATTGTGCACAATGTGCCGGGCACTACGCGTGACCGACGCTACGCTCCTGTACGCCGCACTTGCACATCGTTCTATTGATGAATGACTGGCTGAGAGTCTCTCTACTGCTGTATGAGCAGGCGCGGCTGTCGGGCATGGACTTTGACGTGATCGACACGGGCGGACTGGAAGACGCGCCAAGCGGATCGTACGTGGCGCTTGTCGCTGACTGCTTACTGTGGAGATCGTACAAGGCTGACGAGCAGCTACGTATCGTATCGGATAAAGGCTGGAGCAGGGCATGCTCGACCAGACGCGCAAAGCAGTGCACGAAGCGGACTTGGTGCTCTTTCTCATCGACGGGCGACAGGGCGTGACGCCCATTGACGCGCACTTTGCGCGCTGGTTGCGTCGCGAGAACGCAGTGGCGCCAGTGCACGTGATTGCGAACAAAGTCGAAGGGTACCCGGACCGCTGGGAGGACGCGCTGAACGAGTGCTACCAGCTCGGGCTCGGAGACGCGATCCCGCTCTCAGCTGAGCATGGCGAAGGCATTACGAACCTCCTCGACGTGCTCATCCCAGCGTACGACAAGCATGCGCACGAGCAGGACGCACTGCAAGAGGAGGTAGCGAGTGCTGAAGAAGGCGTCCCGACCGAGGCGGAAGAAGATGTGCGTGCGCGAAATTGCCTGTGATGCTGGGATGGTATGTTTTCGTACTTAAGAGGGATCATGCGCGCGTGTTGATTGCGTAGGCTCGGACGATCCGTCTCGCAATCGTCGGACGACCGAATGTCGGCAAGGTACGGTATCCGTGGTGGTGGTTCAGTAGAGAATGGATAAGCGTCGGTGGATGACGGAGGTGTCTCGCTCTCCCTCTCTTTTTTCTCTACCAGTCCACGCTGCTCAACCGGATCGTGCGTCGCGAGCGCGTGCTGACTGGACCCGAGTACGTCGAATGTCCGCTTCTACTTGATGGGATAGACAGTGTCACTCACTCTTGGTGGTCGTGTCTGCTCACTCAGACCCGGCGTCACGCGCGACTCGGTCGAAGTGCCATGGTCGTTCCAGGGCCAGCCAATCAAACTCGTCGACACAGCGGGCATCCGCAAGTACAGTAAGCGCGACCACGAGAACCAGATCGAGAACCTGTCTGTGCGGGACGCGTTCCGTGCGATCGACTCGGCGATGGTCGTTGTCGTCGTTGTGGACATGACGGAAGCGAAGCTCATTCACATGGACCTCACGATTGCGCACCGCGTGATTGACGAAGGCCGCGGCCTCATCATCGCAGCGAACAAAGCGGACCTTGCAGCCGACTCGGACGTGGAGCTGCAGCGCATTCGCGACGAGCTCGGCAGCTCGCTTGCGCAGGTCAAAGGGGTCCCGGTCGTCCCGATCTCTGCGCTCACTGGCAAGGGCATCCGCAAATTGCTGCCTGAAGTGTACGTTTGGTGGTAAATATCGGTTGGTGGCAGCTCTGGAATTTGTGAATGACGCGACGTGGCTCGTGCCACAACCCACAGGATGAAAGCGTACGAAAAGTGGGACTTGCGCGTCACGACAGGGCGGCTGAACCGATGGATGAAAGCCATGGGGCGGCACCACCCGCCACCGACCGTCAAGGGCAAGACGATCAACATCAAGTACGTGACGCAGGTCAAGAGCCGGCCGCCGACCTTTGCGCTCTTTGTCAACAAGCCCCATGACGTGCCTGAAGCATACCAGCGGTACGTTCAATTGTATAATAACATACGCTGCTATGGACCCGACTAAGTACGATCTCTCGCTCTCACTCCTCTGCTCGCCACAGCTTCCTCCTCACGCAGCTCCGAGAAGAGTTCGACATGGTCGGCGTGCCAGCGCGGCTCTTGCTGCGTGGCACAAGTGACGCGAACCCGTTTGAGAAGCGCAAGAAGTTCCAGAAGCGCTCGAGTAGCGTCACGTACGGCAAAGCCCGCAAGCCCCAGACCCAGCCAAAGACCCAGACGCAGCCAAAGCCCCAGACCCAGACGCCACTGAAGCCACAGACGCAAGCAAAGCGTACGTCGCTCTCGAAGCACAAGAAGAAGTAGTGAGCGCGTCAGTGGCCCGTCGTTCGCTTCGTTCCGCCACATTTCATCACCACGATAGAGCCAATGCCGGTGACAAGTACAAGCACAAATCGTTCATTCGTCTTTCAATTACAGCGTCGCCAGGTCCGCCACCAGCTGCTCCAGCGCACGCGCGCTTCTCCAGCAGCACTCAAGTGCTGCCAGCCGCTCTCTCCAGTCCGTCTCTCTCTCTTAAGTACGAGAGAGAGAGGGAGCGCAGCCTACTCAGGAGGCACTTGCGTCCTTGACAGCCATGTTGTGTCGTCTCTGCTCGACTCACTCGTTCGCTGGCGTTGTGAATTGGTTCGCACTCGCTGTGCGCATCTTCTACGCCTTGTCTGGGAAGCACTGCGCGAACGTGAAGCCTTTCGCCGAGTGCTTGCTCTCAAAGTGGTCGTTCAGCAGCTTAATCTGTACGTCCATTTCCCAATTCCCACACACAGTGTGAGTTTCTACAACAAAGACAGGCTCCTCTACGCATTGGTCCATACGCAAGCACACAAGCACACAAACACACGTTGGCGGTGACCATGAAGGTCGTCATGCAGATTTTGCACTTGAGGTTCTCCATGTCGGCCGCCATTTTGCCCTTGTTCGCCTCGTGGTTCTTCTGCTTCTGGTCCTTCATCTTCTTTGCCATGTTGCGCTCGCGCGCCTCCTTCGACTTCTGTCCGTTGCCGCCGCCCATGGTGTCGAGTCTACTGTAGTGTGGTTGAGGAGCTGGAGCAGGCGCGGATCTGGAAGTGAGGTGAGACTGGGCAAGATGGGTGGGTATGAGAGGAACCGGCGCGAGGTGGCGCGAAGGTTGCGCACTGACTCTTGCTGAGTGAAGGTGGCACGAAGGTTGCGCGAACATACCGTAACGACTTTCAAGGGGTTCCAAGAGTGTGTGCGCGTGTGTGAAAGGCGGTCATGAAGCAGAAGCCGCAAGTCGTGTTGATCGTCCGTGGGCTCGTGCGGAAGCCTCCGCCAGCCGCTCACTTGCGCTACTTTAAAACCTGTTTCCGATCGTTTCGAGGGCTCAGTCGCACCCTCTCACTCGCACACCATTGGATGATTGAAGCCCCAGGACCACGAGCGTCTTCTCAACTCAAACCACTCGATCACGAGCAGCAAAGCACCACTGGCTCGCAAACAAATCAACCCACCTGCTCTGCTCTCTTGACAGCTTCATCATCCTCTCATCGCTCGCACTAAACTCATACTCTCTCTTGCCTCTCTCTCCTCTCTTACTCTCTTCTCTCTCTTGCCACTCTCTCTCGCATCGCCCCAACGAGCGCGTTGAACGCCGCAACGTCACCTCATTCGAGGCTCCAGCACGCGCCGCTCTTACTGGGCCAAGTGGGGGAAGCACTGCTCAATCGTCAGTCCCTTGGCCGAGTGCTTGCTGTCAAAGTGGTCACTCAGCATCTTGGTCTGCACAGTCACAGTCCGTCCAACGCACATGAGATTAGTTCACTTGTCACCAAGTCACGTACGCACACAGACAACCCACAGAGTGCAGGATAGAGAGAGCGCAAGCACACAAACGCACACTGGCGGTGACCATGAAGGTCGTCATGCAGATTTTGCACTTGAGGTTCTCCTTGTCGGCCGCCATTTTGCCCTTGTTGGCGTCGTGGTTCTTCTGCTTCTGCTCCTTGAGCTTCTTCGCGAGGTTGCGCTCGCGCGCCGTCGCCGACTTTTGTCCATTGCCGCCGCCCATTATGTGTCGCTTAGCAGAGGCTTACTTAGAGCTGCTTGGCGTCGGCGGTTGGTGGCCACTTGGAAAAATGAATGAATGGCGTTTCATGGCGTAGAAACGGAGGTTGAGGTCGCGCGAAAGTAGCGCGAACGAAATGTAGCGTGAAGGTCGTCTGATGAATGCCGGGGCACGAAGAGACGCGGCCACAATGAACCTTGATACCTCACCACCACCTCATTCAACCATGAACAGGTAGGGAGGGAGGTAGACAAGAGCACGCAGAGTATGAGCTGCAAGTGCTCCTGTCCAGAGCCTCGGCCTCCAAGCGCACCACCTGTCGCGACCAGTGCACCTCTAGTTCCCACACACCACCACCTCCACCACAATCACCAGCAGCACGTCCGCGCGCACGACAAACCTTCACATGCGCAGCACTCGCGTACGTCAGAACCACTGGCGCTCTTGCAGCTCAAAGTGCGCGCGCTGGGCAAGTACAAGACCAACTATGAGCTGCTCTGCAGTCAGCTCGAGGAGCTCAACGCGCAGATCGGACTCCAGCTCGAGCAGCACGAAGCCGACGTCTCGACACTCCACACGACCATCGCCCAGCTCGAGAGTGCGAACTGCGGGCTCGAGAGTGCGCTGCACGAGAGCCAAGCGCTGCTTTGTGCGCACCAGCACGCTGCCGAGCAGGACCGCGCGTACTCGGAGCGCGTCCACTCGCAGCTCGCGACAGCGGCGGAGGTGCTGAAAGCCACTGAGAAGCGCGTCGAGAGCAAGGAACAGGAGCTCCTGGCACAGGTACACGCACTGGAGCAGCAGCTCATTGCGAGTAAGAAGGACACCAGCGAGCTTGAGAGCCGCTACGCTCGCCTCCAGGAGCAAGTCGACGCCTTCGAGCGCCTCTCGACTGCCAAGCTCGACGCTGCAGCGCACAAGCGCGAGCAGCTCCAGCTCAAGTGGCAGTGCCAGGTCGAAGCGCTGACGAGAGAGACTGCAGCACTGGCAGCAGAGAACGAAGCGCTCGCGCGTGGGCTTGAGACACAGCGTGCAGCAGGACGAGGGGCCAAGAAGCAGCACGCACAGCTCGTGGCTGAGAACGAAACGCTCCGGAAGCAACTCAGCGCTGTGCGAAGCGACGTCAAGAGTCTCGGGGTCATAGTCGACCAGCAGAAGCAAGCGGTGGCAGTCGCTGACCAGCGGCAGAGCCGATACAAGAAACAGCTCAAGCAGAGCGAGCTCGCTCTTGAGCACGCGACTCGACACGCTGACGACGTACAGAGGGGCCTCGTGCTCACAGGCGAAGCGCTCGTGCACCAGAACGCCAGTGTGGACACGTTGCAAGCGGAACTCCGGACTGCAAACGCTCAGTGCGAACAACAGCGGCGCGAGCTCGAGGACTGCCGACGCCGAGCGGACGAGCTCACTGCTCAGGTCAGCGCCTTGAAGGCTGAGCGAGCGAGTGCGAAGCGCAAAGCCGACGATGCCGAGCGCGTTCGCACGCGAATGTACCGCAAAGAGCTCGAGCAGATGCGGCAGCTGCTCACAGTGAACCACGAGAAAGCGGCCGAGTCGTCGAGAGACGTCCGCGCACTCAAACAAGAGCTCGTGGGCGTCCAGGAGGTGCTGCACGACTACCGAAGTCGCCAGGACACGTGGCGCAAGTACATTAGTGACGCCGAAGGCGAGTGGGAAGAGCACGAGAAGGCAGTTCGAACCGCGGAGCTACGAGGAGCCGGTCGGGCAGAGGAGTCTGCGCTCAAGTGCGCAATCATGGAGCAAGTCGCAGCGGCCGAAGATGTGGCCGTAGAGGCTCCTATCTCACCACGAACGAGAGCGTCCGGCAAGAGCCGATTGGCTGCACGGACGAAGAAGAAGAAGCCGCCGATTTGAAACGCAATCGGACCGTGTTACTTGGTCTTGGAGGTGCTGTGGGTGCGGCTCACGAGCGTCTCGTACCGCGTCTTGAGTCGGTCGAACTCGTGGCGCAAGAACTGGTTCTCGTCCTGCAGATCCTGCACTTCGAGCGCGAGCTCTTGGCTCGTGGGGCTGTTGTGACCAGCGTGATCGCCTAGTTGCAGCGGTGGCTGCTGCTGCTGGAGCTCGTGCAGACGGTTCGTAAGGGCAGCGATCTGGTCCTCTTTCGCCTTGATACTCTCCCGAAACGCCCGTCGGAGCGCGTCGGCTTCCGCACTTGTCAGCACACTCCCTGATGCCGCCTGCTGCTGGTAGCTCTGGCTCGAGCTGTCGGAAGAAGACTGCGAGCTGGGGCCGTTCATGGACCCTCCGCCTCGACCGAGTGCTGGGATTCCAGACTTCCTCTGGACACAAACACCTCGTCATTGTCAGGGAAACAGTCGGCAAGACTAACTGAGAGCAGCAGACCTGGACTAGCAACGCCCACGCCGCACCGGAACGCGAGAGACCAGAGCCGCGTCGTCAGTGAGCGCCGGCAGCATCGACGGCATCATTGGTGGCTGCTGCTGCTTGGCGTGACGGAGCTGCCGGTCTTTGTCCTCGAGCTGCAACTGCAGCGCCTTCACGACTTCCTGAAGCCGCTCTTTCTCGGCCTAGCTCGTCACGACCATCATCATCATCATCATCACCACACGCACAAGCTGGCTCACGATGTGCGCACTCGCTTGTGGAGGCTACGCACACACACTCACCGCCACAACTCGGTACTGCGAACCCTCGCTCAGAACAGGCATCCTAGACACGGCTGGTGGCTGCTGCTGGCGCTTGTACTCGTTGACGAGACTCCGGAGCCGCTCCAGTTCAGCTGCCACCTCGGACCTTGGCGGTTCGCCACCACTGAACTGGTCCGCGCTACTCACACTCTCGGCTGTGCGTGCTCGCTTGGCTTCCTGCACCCGCCCTTTCCACGTCTCGAGCTGCTTCTGGAGCGCGTCGATGAGCGCGTCGTCGTTCCGGGACTTGTCCACCAGCACCTGGAGCTTGCCCCGACTCTCCTGTTTCTCCTTCTCGAGCGTCAGTGTGCGCGACCGGACTGCCTCGAGCTTCTTGGTTTGGTGCGCGAGCCGCTCCTGGAGCTCGTCGCGCTCCAGCGAGAGCTTGTCGACAAGCCGCTGGCGCTGCGCGTGCTGACCAGAGAGGTCTTGCTGCGCTCGTGCGTCGACGTTGTGGAGGCTCTGGGTCGCTGAGCCGGCCGGTTGGTCAGTGCTTGAGCCAGCCGACCGTGTGGTCAGCAGCTCGGCTTCGAGCTTCTGCACTTTCGCTTTGAGCATCACAATCTGCTGCGCACGGCCGCGTTTGCCGCCACCAGCGCTCTCACCGTCAAGGAGCTCGTCCAGCGTGACAGTGTCGCCTACTTCCCGCTGGAGTGCACGCTGGAGCTTCTTAAAGTCGAGCTGGAGCTTGTCGTGCTTCGTTCGGAGCTCGTCCAGCTTCTTCTTTGTCGACGTGTCGGCACTGGCTGAGAGAGTGTGGGTCGAGGACGCGCTCTGTCGATGCTCGCTGTCGTCATCTGCTTGGACAGCGGCTCCTGAGACTGGGAGTGGCGCATTGCCAGCCGCAGTCGCTGCGCGGGCCTGGATCCGTGCTGCTTTGAGCTTGAGCGTCTCGACCTCCCGCTCGAGCTGAAGTTTGGCGCTCTCTGATAGTTTGCACTGCCGCACTGCGTCGGCAGCGAGCTGCTTCTCGCGCTGGAGGGACCGCTTGAGGTGGCGGAGAGTCTTCGCTTGGTGGACGATCTTTGCATCGCGAATGTCCTTTCAAAGAGAGAGAGAGCGAGACGAGAAGCGTGAGAGATAAGCGAGAGCGAGGCGTCTCCATCCACAACAGTCAATAGAACGTACAAGGTCGCCACTCCCGCCTCGCTCGAGCAGGAGCTCTTGAAGAGCTTCCGGGTCCAGCCCTGGCACAGGAGCGAGCGCCTCCAGCTGAACCTGCAAGCTGAAGCAGACGACACCCACAGCACGTGAGTCGACATCCGACAGCCGCACTCTGAGTCCTCACGTGTTGATCAGCGTACACTTTGATCTGTCGCTTGAACTCGGACGCTTGCGCAGCGAGTGTCGCGTTCGCGTTCGTGAGCTGCTGGATGTCGCTTACGTCGTCCCACTTGAACTCGCCCTGGAACGTTCCGGCCACTGCTGCTGGTGTTCCGACGTGCCGAGTTTCAAGGCCTCCCAGTACATTGTTGTGGTCATCGTCGTCATTGTTGTCGTTCTCTTGATCCGAGTGATTGAGGCGACGATGTGCCGCTTTGTTCTGGGGCGAACTGTACGACGGGAGCGCTCGGTTCACACTGCTGCTCTTCTCATCGTCGTCCGACGACGACGACGAGCTCTCATCCTCAAATTGCGGCATCACGAGAGCATCCTACCAAAGCGCTTGTCAGTCAGAGCCAACGATCCACGTAATGCGATGCTGGCCGTCAGACCTGCTCTGCGCCGTCCTCGGGTCGCCGCATGGTCACGTCGATGAGTTTACGGCCGTCTGCGAGCACATGCACGCGCGTGCTTTCGACCTCCATCGCGCTGCTACCAGGACTCTTCCGGAGCAGCGGCGCGCTCGGCTTCTTCAGCATGGCTGTATCGTATGAGAGCCGATACTGTTGCAACCAACATCACAACACCCCATATATAGAGATTTGCTCCTTTGTATAAGAGCAAGTCTGGTGTGATCTTGAAAAGGTGTGGCTTTTCAAGATTGATTCACATGCAACCACAACAGTCCAGTCAATAACAACAGTCGAATGGACCTGAGCGCGCAAAATGTGTGGCTGAGTGTCGGAGTCGCTAATTGCTTGAAGCCGTGTGCACGGAACCCATGCTCTAATATATGTGGCTGGTTACAGTCAACGCGATGGAGCAGAGGTGCTTGGCGTGAACCATTACACCCTGCGCAAACGAACTGTTGCTACAATCACAGTGCGATCGCAACCTCAGTCACAAGTGCCGAACCATGCTGAGAATCAGCACGGTGTGGATAGGCGAGTCGGTTCAGTAGTGAGCTCTAGCTCCAGCTCCAGGGTGTGCACTGTCACTACCGAACCGACTCCCTGAAAGGCGAGTACAGACCATGCTGAGAATCAGCATGGTATGGAAAAGGGACCGTGCTACAGCACCTTTATTTGAAGTTGATGGGTAATTGGAGCGACATTCAAACGCCCTTATTTTCCTCAGACGACATTCGTGTAACATCCGGCGACCTTATTCTGATCTTGGGACAACATCCGCCTCGTAAACTACTGCCATCGATCTCACACATGTAGCATACAAGTAGTTTATCAGGGTGACCCCTCGCCTGGAGTTAGTTAACCGAGCGGAATATCATGGGGAAGTCCCAACACCTTGCGGATTCGCTGACGACTCCTCTAGCAAACGTTTCCAAACAAGAAAAGTCTAAGTGCCGGATGAGCGAACTCGGCGACAGACGCTCCGACAGCGCGAGCGCAGCGCACGTTCAGTAAGTACCCCGAGCCACGCTGACGACGATGCCGCCAGCCAGAAACTGCTCTGACCTAGAGTCCACTCGCTTGAGGCGCTGGGCGCGAAGCTGGACCACCTCGAAGGTCTGCTCGCGAAAGTAGTTGAAACTCACCAGAGCATCAGAATCGAGGTCGTCTACAAACTCAACAGCGTGGCAGCTCAAGCAAGCGAAAGCCACGTTGCGGAACAACATACAGACATGAAGACATTCTTCAGGTACTTGACAAAGTAGTGAGCAGCATACTGTCTTAGTTGATACCCTAAAGCGAGAAGAACTGTGCCAGCTCCTCTGTCGTGCGCGTTACATCCCCGTGCCAGCTGCCGCGCCCGTTCTGGGGCTTCACGCTTGACAAGCATAGCGTCTCCCACAGCATTCGCAGGCGAAGTCGGTAGAGTTGTTGCTTGGAGAGTGTCGACAGCGTCCAGAACTGGTTGCGTAGCTTGTCGTAGTTCTGCAGGATCCAACTCGTCTGCGCGACACAGAACACACCGCAGTTGTACCCCTCCTGCTGCCGTGGCTTCGATAGTGCCACAATCGAGACTGAGAAACCCAAGACTCTGTCCGGGTAGTCACGGCGCCACCACTGTTGGAGAAGAGGAAGAACGTAGGAGTTCCAAGTGCGCATGAGCTCGCCTTGGTAGCACGGGATCGCGAGCGGATCATACATCCTCACGACCAGCCCGTTAAACGGACCAAAAAGCTCGACGTACATGATCGACCATTGAACGTTGTCAATGTTCACTGGGATCACGATGATTCTTGTGTCTTGCAGGCGCATTTGCGGGAGCGCCATCTTCCGCTTCCAGACAGCGAGCGAGTCCATGATGTGCACCCAGTCGAGTCCTCGGCAGAGTTTGTGTAGTGCGAACATGACTGTGATGCCGTTGAGAAAAGAGTCACCAGCGAGGTGCCCAATGGCTGCGCTCATCGGGTTCTCGAACTGCGCAATGGTGCCGTGAATACCATGACGTGTGCCGGAGAGGAAGACACGAGTCAGCGGGTTGTGCGTGAAGACTTCTCCACCTCGACGGCCATGGTGGTAGGCGCAGGATCAGGCACCCCGAAGAGGAGGATTACGTCTTGCATTGACGAGTTTGTCCACAGGCGCTTGATCCAGTCGAGGTCCGAGCGATGCTAGCGCGCACGACGTTGAATGTCATAGAACTCCCCCGCTGCTCCGAGATACCCCCTAAACATTTTTCGTTAGTGCCGCCCTACTAGTATTGTTTGCAAAAATGATCACCAGATGTACTTTGTAAACGTCACGTGCTTCTCACCGAGGGAAGACACCAGCACGTTGCTCGCGGCTAGCGTTGAGTCGGTGGACGAGTCGGACAAAACTTCGCCCGCACTACCGTCGAGCAGAGCGCAAAGCAAACGCCGCGCCAGAACAGCCGGGATCACAAAGCAGTAGTCGGCGGAGCTGGTTGCGGCGGCACGCTCAACCAACTTTGTTTGGATGGAGCACGACACGTAAGCCGGCGAGTCAAAGCGCACTGGGTAGGCATCGAAGCTTGTACGCACGGCCGCGATGTCTTCGCTGTGGGGCCCCCACTCCAACAGCCTCTTCAAGCTGACCGGACAGGCTCTTTGACCGGCGTCCGTGGTCCGGCGAAGGCTCAGTTTCTTGTGCTTCCCCAGCCCTCGCCGCAGATCGCCGTGCTATTGAACGGCTGAGAAATGAAGCTGCTGGATGATCTGTTATGGTGGATCAGCTGGCTTGGAAGCTTTGCTTGCGGCTCCTGGCTGTGTCGGCGATGCGGAAGCTTGGATGGGCGGCTGGCTGTGCTCGCCGACTTGAGCAACCTTACTTGGGAGCGCAACCTTATTTTCCACATGTGGCGAGTGTTGATGTGCGCGACTGTCCTCGGCGGCGTCAAAGTCGCCCTTCATGCAATCGAGCTCAGCGTCGTTACTCTCTGGGTCTTCTTCGCCGTAGTCACCCGCCACGTCCTCGTCATCGTGCATGCTGGTACCAGCCGTGGTTGCCGAGGGCTCATTGACCGCGCTAGCCCGCCAAGAGTGCATAAGCTTGCCCACCAACAACTCCAGCTCCTCGATTCGCGAGAAGAAGTCTTCCAAGGGAGAGTTCTTCAGTGCTGTCACGGCGCCGCCGAGGCGAGTCGATACGATGTTGTACTTTTCACAATCGGACAGCACCGGCATGCTGTCCGCCTCCATGCGTGCAACTGGAAGGTACTTGACAGACCCGCGCGACGCTGGTCCAGAAGCTGTCACTGTGTCGTT